>APFE031556886.1:18599-35870 GCA_000404065.3 Pinus taeda
ATTATATATGAAATCAAAAATAACATATATGAATTTTTTATTGTTAAAATAAATTTTAAGTGAAGCAACTATCAAACTTTCACTTCTATCTATTTTTGTTTTAATAAATGGATAAATAATTGTAGGTAGTAACTCCTCATAAGTATGCTTAATTATATGCAACCCCTACCTATTTTTCTATAAAGACATGCTTAAATTATGGTAGGAAACAACTCTAGGTAAATATATTTATTTACATAAGTATTTATTTATTTGTTTATATTAACCTATGTGATATAAAGAGACTTGTTTAAATTATGGTAGGCAATGACTCTAGGTAAATATATTTATCTACATGAGTATATATTTACTTGTTTATATTAAACTATGTGACATAAAGAATTGTCATATGGAATTTTAAACCTAATATGGACTTATATACAATCCTTGAAAGAATTTTGTATTGTGTCCAAATTTAAATGCTTACTCTTATTTACAAACACTACAACATCTCCCATATCCTAAATTTTTATGGAGTTGACATTAAAATGTTTACACTCATTCAAAGGAACTACAATATCTCGCCTATCCTAAATTTTTATTGAGTCGGAATTAAAATGGCCGCACTCATTTATGACACTGCAATATGTCCTACATAATATTGTTTTCATGTATGTTAATTGAGCCTACATGTAAATGTTTACAAACCAACATTTACACCACTACAAAATTGCCCTCATACTGGGCCTGTGCAATAAAACATTATTATTTTACTCACATTATAGTATTCATTATGATTGATGGTTTTATATAACATATCTAAGGTGGATATATGATAACATCAACTTCGTTTGCTTCTATTGGTGCAATTATAATCCAATTATTTTATAAATAGGAAATTCTATTTTTGGTCATTAGCATTTGGTTGTGGGAGGAGAAAAAGATGCTATGAGATTTTTCTCACTTATTATTTTATATGGATTTTAGATTTTGGGTTATGAGAATCATCGAGAAAGTTGAACAAATCTAGAAATATTTTACAATCTATAATATTGAAATTAAAATCAATATTCCTTATCTTATTCGTTTCATATATTTAGACCCTCCCCCATTAAGAGTATGGTTATGAATAGGCATATATTGTACAATCACAAGGGTACTAACATTAAATTCAAGATACTTTTAAATATTGCTCCAAACTCTAGTCAAAATCCCTTGAGGCTTAAGAGGGGGATGGTATAAAATATGTTAAGGCTTGGATAAATTATTGATGAATGGAGTTCACTCTAAACAATATTGATACCATTACAAATATTATCACATCTAAATTTAAAGATAAATTGTGGTGCTACAAGGAATTAGAGAAAAATAAAAATTCAATTTACTTCAAAGAGGTCATTAGCCAAAGGCTATAATATCTATAACTACATTGACCTTTTGTTGAGTAGCAACACTTATAGTAATTTGAGTCCACTTGAGTAGCTAGAGCATTAGGGCATTGGATATTTGGTGTCTTCATTAAATTGAAACCATACAACACTATTTCAAGAATGGGTAAGCATATCCCACAATCCTGATATGATATTTACATAGATAGTTGGAGATTCAAATGAATATAAAGATGCAGATCCCATAGTTTCTAAATTGAGTTGCTTGCATAACATGCTAATTGTTCCTTTTCCACGTTAAATAAAAATGACAATATGAATGGCTACTAAACCAATGAGTGTTGCGTTTGTTATTGGATCAATGATAATGGAGCTAGAAAAGAGTGGTGGAGAATAAATATACCTTACACCCTAACCCTCTCCTAAAAGTTGAATGGATGGAGTAATCACAATGAGGTACTATTGATGGTGCTGGACCCTCCAAGATGTCAAGGGATCTCCCCAGTAAGAAGTCCTAATTAGACCTCAGACAGTTTGGGTAGGAGTCCCAATGGTGGGTCATATGGTAATGCCTTGACCGTGGTTTCACACACAGGCAAGTAAGATTTCCTTATTGGCAACAAGGGTGTGACAGCTACAGTATGTCAAGAAAGATGCATGAGAGGTTCGAACACATTGAGGGTGAGGTGAGTGTGCCCCTTGGAAACCTGTGATAGTACACAGCTTGGAAGGGAACACATGAGCAAAGATGCATCACAAGATGGAAAGCAAGTTAGCAAGAAATCCAAAGTGATGGTTAAACCAATCACACATTTAAGAAAGATTCATACATTCTTATACAAAATAGTTCATACATGCATGTGTAAGCAAACAAATACATATATCATTTCAAGTAAAAAATATATCTGGAATACAATACAACATATGCATGAAACATGTTGGCTTTGTTATGTTAAGAAGTGTAAGTTCCAGTCATACAATACATCCATATCCAACCACTAGTTCTGATAAAGGAACGTTATAGCCACAAAAACCTCCTCCTCCAAAGAGATA
Source organism: Pinus taeda (assembly GCA_000404065.3). Lineage (NCBI taxonomy): Eukaryota > Viridiplantae > Streptophyta > Pinopsida > Pinales > Pinaceae > Pinus > Pinus taeda. The sequence goes on from APFE031556886.1 coordinate 21,020, forward strand.
TACTACCTCTACACAGTGGAGAAGCCAAGGCATGTTACAATATTGTCCAAGCTTTCTCTAAGATACTCCTGTCGAAGCTTGGTTGACCAAAAGACTTTACAATGAGTTATGAGGGATTATTTATAGCAAAGGGTGGGGTGGCCCTTCACATTCCCCTTTGTGACAGTTCATCTACCCTCATGACTCTTCATCTACACTATGATTGTTACATCCAACTATTGACACTTGAACTTACACTTGACAACACGTTACATTACAATGCACATGTACACATGTGAGACAAAATGGCTTGAGCAAGCCATCAAGACATCACTATGACTCGGAAAACTATTGGAAGACCAACTCTTCGACATCCTCATGGTGGTCAATAGTAGCAAACTGATGCCAAGATTGGTAGTCCGCGATGGCGTCCGTGTACTCTAAGGTGACGTCTTTCTTGAACCTCATTCTTGCCTCCATAGCATTCGGGAACATTGCTCGGGCTCCTCTATCCAACTTGTCTGATAGAATGCGCATATTTGTCTTGAGTGTGGCTGGACCAGTAACATACTTGTGCATGGTGTCTATGCTAATCAACAAGTCTGGGATGGTGGCTATGTGCATCAACTTGTCAAAGTATGAGTCAAGCTCTAATCAGACCTATGCCCTTTTCTTTGCCTCGGTGAAAGTCCGAATAGATGGGACTGCATGTGTGCACACAAAAACATCCATAGTGTTGAATAGGTGTGTTGAAAATGCAACAAGATGATGGAGCTTAGTGGAAAGAAGCCGCCTTCACTAAGTGGTCCCGTAGGCTATTTTTGGCGGAAAGTCTATTTTTATACATATGGACCCTGGTCTATGAGTTGCAGGATGCTATTTATGGATGATTGATCATGTTGGTAAAAATAGATGGACCTTTATTTTTAGACACATGGGTGGAGTCTATTTTTAGACTGCCAGTCTAAAAATAGAACAGTCGAATATTATTAGCTCTTAATAATATTTGGATTATAAACATTATCTTATCCTCTTGGAGCACTTCAGTTCAAGCTACGGATGTGGCACATGCAACTGCTAGAAGGAAATACATGTTTCTTATGGGTTACTTGAGCTATTGCATGAAGGACTTCAGTTAGGATTTCAGTGGTTGAGTTTTGTGGAGTTGGATGAGAAGTTGATGGAGTTGTGTTCAGTTTGACTTAGTTGAACTAGTTGTAGTTAGTCTAACTGACAAATAGACTAATGATGAGTGGTGTGAATTAATTATTAATTAATTCACTAATTATTAGCTCATAAATAAAATAAAGAATACATCAGTTAACTTAGTGCATGGACAGTTCAGTGGAGACAAGTGTTAGAGATGAGTGAAAGGGCAAGACAACTGTCAGTTGTGCCTATAGTTATGCATGTGATTTGCACAATCAATGGATTAAGTATTGCCAATGAGGATTGCATGGTATATCCAAGGGAAATACAAATTTGGATCATTCATTCATCAGTATTCTCATGCAAGATTGCGTAGTGGAGGCAGGCAAGCAACAGAGGAGATTTGAGCCAGTGATTGATTCAGATCTGAGCTAGTTTGTGTAACAGGTGGAGATAGTACTGAGTACTTGTGAGGAGTATTGTACTACGTTTTGTTACATGTTCTCAATCAATATAATATACAGATAGTTGGGGGTTTTCAGCTGTATTCTTTCCCCGGGTACATACTGTGGTTATATGTGTGATTGATGCTTCAATGTGCGCATGTGAATGTTTCTTAATACTGCTAAATTGATGATCAACATAGAGGAGGTTATGTATTATGCATGTATTCCAAAATTAGTGTATAATCGGGATAATATTTGTGAATAAGTGTCATATTATTCAAAATTTCTACATGGTATCGAAGCTGCTTGATTTGTAGAAAAAGTTCTACATGATATCGGAGCGAAGTTGATCATTGGATCTATTATTCAGAAAGTGTTTACATTTTATTTCTTCAGGCAGAGTTTGTAATCAAGCTAGGTAGCCTCTGGATTCATCCTTCTTTTGGAAGGTGAGATATCCGATGAATGCCCATACAGTCAATCTCTGTATGAGAAATACTTTGTTCTCACGAATTTTAGATCAGAAGTGGTTGAATTTTGAGCTGCTGGAATGGCGATCAAGGATAAAATCAGAAACATCTAAGTGTGAGAATGGAGACAGTATGCCCCAATATCTCACAAAGTTCACCCAATGCCGGGATGAGCTGGGAGTGTGTGGGTGACTGTTGACGATGAGGACTTGGTGAGCTTGGCTCTACTTGGTCTTCCGAAGAGTTGGCATTCCTATCAGGACTCTGTTAATGGTCGGGAGAAATTGCCAGGATGGGAGAGACTTTCATCAGATCTTGTTCAAGAGGAGATCAGGTGGAGCACCAGAGACAATTCTTCAGCTATGCATGATGAGGAGAACTGTGCCTTAGTGAGTAAGGTGAAGAAGGGGAAGGAGAAGGTTTCTCTTTCTGAATCTAGTTCTTCCAATGATGGGAAGAAGGTTGACAAATCAAAAGTGCGATGCTTTTGTTGTCATGAGGTGGGCCATTATGCTGCAAATTGTCCACAGAGGAAATCCAAGAAGGGATCTGGGGAAGGATCCAAAGGTGAGGCACTTGCTTCACAGTTTGAGTTGGATTTCACACTCTTCGCATGCATGGTTTCATCCATGATGGGAAGTGGCTGGTTTCTTTATAGTGGAGCTTCTTTCCACATGTCTGGCGACAAAAGTTTGTTCAGTACTTTGGAGGAGAAAGATCTCCAGATATTCATAGCGATGGGTAATGATGAGAAGTATAGTGTCTCAGCTGTAGGCATGGTTATTTTTCAGAGGGAGCATAGATCTCGAATTACCTTGACCGATGTCAAGTATGTACTAGGACTGAAGAGAAACTTGGTGGCGATCGCGATGCTGGAAGATAGAGGCTATGATTTAGTCTTCAGAGAGGGAAAGGTTTTCCTTAGACACATCATCACTATACAGGTGAAGCAGATTGGTTCATAGGTCAAGAACCTATATGCTCTTAAGGTTCAAGATGCATGCAAAACCTTGAGCAACAAGGCAACTGATGGAGACTTGGTGGTTGAGAGGGAGGGATATTTCCTCTCAACATGTAGAGCTAGAAGAAGTCTCAAACAACTGTGGAGGAGCCACGATTGGTGCAGCAGCTTCAGGAGGTTGTGGAGCAGCCACAACAGGGGGAGCTGAGTGGAGATCAAGTAGAGACATCTACTTCATGCAGAAACCTCCAGTAGGGGGAAACTTCGAGCCAGGTGGGCTGAGGGATCACATGCAACCATAACTCCAGGTAGGAGGTGGGGTGATATAGGGTGATCGTCCCAAGGAGGAGGAGCAGGATCCTTGAGGTACCCAACCTCTTGGATGAGACCTTGCTATAGGAGCCTTGATGTGGAGTAGTAGGAATTGACTGATTGGGTAGAGACAAATGCGGATGGAGTGGCAGAGAGAGTGACAGTGCAGGGAATCCCAAGACAGTGCATAGCTAGCAGGCTACAACAATGCGAGAGGCACAACTGTTTTGCACAGTGCTAGGTGGCACAAAGAGGTGTGCAATGGTGAGAGATGCATGGATATGTTGCAGTAGCACAGATTTCAAAGAGGGAGCACTTGTCAGCAACAGGAGATCTTCAGCATCGGAGTATGTTCCTAGACCAACAGAGTGGTCAATTGGGACTGTTTTTGTTCCAAGTGTTGTTGGAGCAAGTGGACAGGGTAGATGTGTTGCATGCAGAACATTCCAGAGTTACAAGGTAGGGGTTGAAAATAATCCATATCTTTTTGAGAGGGAGTGTTAAAAATTCAACAAGATGATGGAGCTTAGTGGAAAGAAGTCGCCTTCACTAAGTGGTCTCATAGGCTATTTTTGGCGCAAAGTCTATTTTAGACTATGTCTATTTTTAGACATATGGATCATGGTCTATGAGTTGCAGGATGCTATTTATGGATGATTTTTCATGTTGGTAAAAATAGATGGACCTCTATTTCTGAACATATGGGTGAAGTCTATTTTTAGACTGCTAGTCTAAAAATAGAACAGTCGAATATTATTAGCTCTTAATAATATTTGGACTATAAACGTTATCTTATCCTCTTGGAGCACTTCAGTTTGAGTTACGGATGTGCATGCAACTGCCATAAGGAAATACATGTTTCTTATGGGTTACTTCAGCTATTGCATGAAGGACTTCAGTGATTGAGTTCTATGGAGTTGGATCAGGAGTTGATGGAGTTGTGTTCAGTTTGACTTAGTTGAACTAGTTGTAGTTAGTCTAACTAACAAATAGACTAATGATGAGTGGTGTGAATTAATTATTAATTAATTCACTAATTATTAACTCATAAATCAACTAAAGAATACATCAGTTAACTCAGTGCATGGACAGTTCAGTGGAGAGAAGTGTTAGAGATGAATGAAAGGGCAAGCCAGCTGTCAGTTGTGACTATAATTGTGCATGTGATTTGCACAATCAATGGATTGAGTATTGCCAATGATGATTTTGTGGTATTTCCCAGGGAAATAGGAATTTGGATTAGTCATTCATCAATATTCTCATGCAGGATTGCACAGTGGAGGCAGGCAAGCAGCGGAGGAGATTTGAGCTAGTGATTGATTTAGGTCTGAGCTAGTTTGTGTGTTACAGGTGGAGATAGTATTGAGTACTTGTGAGGAGTATTGTACTATGTATTGTTACATGTTATCAATCAATATAATATACAGATAGTTGGGGGTTTTCAGCTGTATGCTTTCCTCGGGTACATACTATGTTGATATGTGTGATTGATGCTTCAATGTGTGCATGTGAATGTTTCTTAATACTGCTACATTTATGATCAACGTAGAGGAGGTTATGTATTATGCATGTATTCCGCAATTAATGTATAATTGGGATAATCTCTATGAATAAGTGTCATATTATTCAAAATTTCTACAAGATGTGCATGGGAGGCTTGTAGGCTAGTGATGAGCTGCGAGAGCTCCTCATATTTCTGGATCTGAATCTGGATGTGTGCCATCAGCTCGACCGCTCTAGGCTTCATCATATTAGGCAAGTGAATCAGGTCTCCCTTATATCTCATCATCCATTTTTGCTTGTAATCGACAACAACATTCACGTTCGACAACATATCTGCTCTTCTAACACATCATTGTTGCCATCCGTTAAGATGGATGAGTGCATTATCCATGGTACAAAACATGGAATAAAACACCCTCATGACTGTGCCAAGGGACAATACTTCATCCAATATTTCCTTCTTCAATTCTCCTTGGGCGGATGCTGTAACCAATTCTCCTCCTTGCTTGGTCCTCTACAACTCCTTATCCACTCACTTGTTCTTAGCTATCTGAAAGTAAACACTGAAGCTAATGGCTTCAGCATATGCTCCAGTGGAATCAGTCAGTGTTGATGGATGTTTGTGCATGTCAGACATGATCACTCATTCATCATACTGTGCAAGCAATGTATGATCTTTCGGAGTTGACACTCTATGAGATTGCACAACTCTATGTTGAGACTTGTCAAATGAGATGTTGTTCATCTCTTTCATATGATCTCCAAGGATCTCAGTGTCTCCTTAGTCGTATGGGACCTGCTCATCTTCTAGATATGGTGAAGCTGGTGGGTCAACCTCTTGGTCATGAGGCATGAGGTAAATTTCTTGCTCTAACTCCTGCTACTCCATATATGTATGCATTTGTTCAAGTGCTCGCTCTATCTCCTGAGTGAAGTCCCGCTCTTGCGATGTTTCACCCTATTTGACTAATGCTAGCTATTTTGATGAGTCCACTACATGTACGGGTGTTGTTTCATCTCTATGAACAAGTTGTGTCCGTCGCTATACCTATTGCTACTATGCTTCCTTCTGCTGTCTGTGCAGCTCTTATTCCTTCTGTAGTTGCTCCTTCAATTCATGCAACTCCTTCTCTATTTCCTTCATTCTCCATTTCTCTCTCTGCCTTTGTGCATTCCACTTGTCATGTTGTTGCCTCTTCAACTCTATAGCCATAGCTACTTTCTCCACAAGTGGATCTACTCGAAAATTGCAGCTTTGCTCTTCCTCCATGAGATCAAAAATATTCCTCTTACCCTTGTCGCACGCTAGTATGTTAACCTTTGTTGCTACTGTTGCTTCTGGTGCTCTCCGAGATGTTACTTCATGCTGCTTTCCTATCCATTCCATAGCAAGGCTAACTAGTTCATTGAGTCTAGAGGAGATATAAAATTATCTCCATGGGTCCTCCTTTGCCCAATGGCATGCCCTGTGGATCCAGTTGAAATGTACTCTCATGTATTGATATTTCACAAGAAAATGGGAGTCATATGGATTTTAACTTCGAAGGTCAAATGGATACTTCTTCATCTACTTTGCCTCGAAATCCACACCCTTGAAACAATGTATCTTTTATAACCCAATCTATAATGGAAGAGTGGGCCAAGGTGGCTTCTTCTTTCGGTGCATCCTAGTTGTTAATCCTACGAAGATGTGATATGATACTTCCTTCATGATGAATATGTCCAAGGCAAACTTCGATAAAACATGCAAAGGCTTCTCTACACTATACATCCCTATGAAGGTGTGAGACAATGAGGCATACGAATAAGCTATGTATGTTAGTACCTCCATTGTTGCCTTCGACATGCAGGGTGGATCGTGCTCAAATATCATCTTGTAAACCAGGGCATAAAAATGATCAGATAGTTGTGTGATAACCCCTTTGACGCTGCATTCAGACAAAATCTTACAACAAGCGTTCACAGTAGTCTCCATTACTATTCATGACCACTTCAAGCCCTGGAACTCCCATCGAGCACAGATTGCATCCAAGGTGTAGGTAGACATGTAGATCTCTACTTGTGTACATTTGGGTGGATGTAGAGCCCTTGTTACCTATTCCTTCAGTTGATGATCCAACATGCCGAACTAGTTGCATGCTTTTCCTTCTTTAGCCATTTGGTCCAACATGATCACCCAACTCTGTGGGAAGTTTTCCATGCTTTCTTGGCCATACATTCGACATGAAAATATGACCAAGTATTGATACACCTTCCACAGTGTCTTCGTCTTGTAGATCTGGTTGGGTGTCATCATGAATTTAGCTAACTCCTTTAACTAGTTCTTCATAATGTCTCCAATGTTGGAATTGCTACTGGGAAAGCTGAAGGGTGTCTCCATGGTGATCATGGGCTCCAACATCCTATACATCTCATCATAATCTTGTGCCCTAAAGGTAGCAATCTCCATTTCACTGAAACTGCTCAATTTCATCATCTTAGGATCAGTGTGTGAGATGATCCAATTTATCATGTCCACACATGGGAGCACAGGATAGGTGCATGCAATCTGGTACAAGCCAAACTTGTAGATGTTCACATAGACTTGGCGGTCTTCGAGATCTTCCCCAAATGTGCCTGCAAATGCATCATTGACCTCTTGCCATTTCAGCTTGATGTCCTTGTCTATAATCAACTTGGTATCTTCATAGATCAGTAGACTTGTAGACATGCACTCAACTGCTACTCCAGTTGCAGTTTTGTTAGTGTCCTTTGATCCTACTCTCTTGGAGGCCATTAATCTTGAACTACGAAGAGGAAAAAAGAAACCTTCTAGATCTAGAGACAAAGCGACATGCATGGCAAGAAATCTGTCAGTGAAAAAGAAATCAAACTTGAACAAAGAAATTCAATACACCTAGGGATTGACTGGCAAAGATTATGGAATTTCTTCTGGGAGGCTGGATGACTAGCTGTCGGAACTGCGCGAAAGGTAGTTTGGGCCATCTGGGGAGGCTAGATGGCTGCTGGATTTGCGCAATGTACAATCCAGGCCGGCCTATCGGTTGCTGGAATTACACAGTGTGCAATCTTAGCTGGCAGTGGTTCCAAGCCTAATGACTGCATTGCGCCATTTTCTGGGCCAGCAGTCACTGTCCCACAGAATTGTGCAATGAAAGACTGGCGGATAGTTACTGGGTAGAAATGTGCATTTCCCAAGCATAATACAGAGCCTTCCTTCTCAGTGTTACACAATGTTGTCTTGGTGAGGTAGACTTTGGGCCAAGGCTACCCAGACCCGCTGGGGCAACTGAAACCAAATGTGATTGTGAGTGCATGGCGATACTTAGTGAAAGCAAGAGTAGATGATCGTGAATGCAAATAGTGAATGAAAGATTCATAAAACAGAACAACATGGATGTGGGTTAAGCGAGTCGTCAAATCAACGACCATTCGTGCAAAACAATTTCCTACATGCGACAATAGTGAGATGCTAACGAAAATGAAACATTGCTAGTACAAGATAGTATGCATGCAAATCACAACAAGCATTCACAAAAATCAAACAAACAACACTCACACAAGCAAAAATGAAAAAAGCGATAGAAATGTTACAAAAGACAAGTTAAGACCACTTACCCATGAATAATTGAGCCTGATGTGTCAAAGGGTCCTGGATGTGCTGTGGGATGTTAGAGCTCCGAGATCAATGTGAAGAAATGACATTCCATGCGTCGAATAAATAAGTTTGAAGCTCATGACATGCATGCCACAAATATAGGAAAAAGAGACACTCGGAGGAATGATTCTAAAATGATCTTCGCATGTAACCTCCAGCTGCTAAAATTAGCTCCTTCAAATTTAGGGATGCTTTTTGCGTGTTTATTTTGCTATTCTAGGAAGAAGCATGCCATGCATGCAAGTCAAGTTTTCTTGGTCCCGATGGAACTAGTCAGCTTAACTACACATACAACAGTCTGCTCAGCTGGGAGAAAAAAATGTGCATTTATGGGAGGGAGTTGGGTTGGCTGCCCAAGAGATTTATGCAATTTATTGGTAGAGTAGTTGACTTCTACCCAAGATTTTGCAGTATCTGGGTTGAATAGCCCTGCTGTGAGGAATTGTACAATTTTCTCAGTGAAGATTGACTGGCATATTTGTACAATTTTGGAGCCCAGCAAGCTGCCAGACAGAATTTCACAATATCTTGAGGGAAGGCTGGTTCCCCTCCATAATTGTGCAATTTCTTGAGGGAACTCCTCAGCTTACAGCTGGACCAAGTTCGGAGAAGCAGCCTGTGAGGGGAATGCAACAAGCTCTCATGGACAGGCTGTCATTCTGCAAGAAAATCACTGAAGCTTGTCTACATGATGAAGCAAGACATGGTGCTACGAAAGGTTGGTAGGGAGGCTCCAAAATGAAACTAAGGAAAAATTTTGGAGGGTGGTTGTAGCTGCTACAATAGGTACCACTATATATTATTTTAAATTTCATCATCTAATTAAGTAAAAATAACATGGGGACCCTCCTTTTGGGAATTTCCAGGACCTTATGAAATTATAGTGTACAAATTTTATTTACTTCAAAGTTTCTCATGAACTTTGCATTCTATTATTTCCATTTGAACTCAATAAGATTCTTAAGCTGCACATTGCTATTTTCCCTTACTTAAAAGTTAGTTTCATTCTTAGAAATTCTCAAAACTTTTCCAAATTTCTATTTCATATCACACAAGATTTGTCTTTCTATTGGAAAATGGTTTTGTGCATGTACTAGTGTCCAATAGATATCATGTGTTATACTTTAGCTAGTTATAATGTGAACATGTTTATGATTTGAATTAATTTGTAGGACCTAAAGAGTCAAATAATGTGCAAAAATTCCACATTGCTAAGCATAGTGTACGAATATAGAAATTATGCAAAACAAGAAGAAAAGCAAAAATTGTTCAATTCATAGCTTCTTAGAATTAAAAAAAAAAAAAAAAAATAGTTGGAAGAATTCAAGCAATTACAAGTGAAATTCAATTCAAATACAAGCTAGTTCCAAATCATATTTAGATTGGTTACTATGTATCGTGTCTAGATCTAAAATGGATACATGAATACCTGTTTTATTCTAATGCTTGAATTTTCATTCGTTCGACTCTTTCTTTAAAAAGAAATGGCTTGCTTACTCCTTATTTGTTACTCATCATTTATGAAAGGTTTGATATTTTTGTTGTATTATGGTATCATTCTTAGTTTTATTTCCTCATTTTAGTTTTACAATAGGATCTATTACCACTTTTGTTTCTTAGTGCGGATGAAATATTCTGTTTAAAAATATTTGTTCTCTTCAGGAAAGCCCTGATTTTTCATTTATGTTATTTCAGCTCATTAATTGTGCACATGTCACCCAACCCTATTGTCTCACTTTCATAGCAACATGAACAAGATATATGCATGAAGTGTTCATTCTTATGTATTTATGAAGTTTCATTTTTATGCTAACCTGTGAGAATCCATGAGAATCACTTCAAGCAGGTTCATGAAGATATTCTTGAAGTAGCAGTAAAGGATAATTGTTGCAACACCCTTTTGTGTTGTTGCAACCCAATGTTCATTATTATGTATTTAGGAAGGAATTTTCATTTTTATGCTAACCCATGAGGATCCATGAGAATCACTTCAGGTAGGTTCAGGGAGATACCCTTGAAGTAGTAGTAAATGGTAGTTGCTTCTACACCCTTCTGTGTTTTTGCAACAATTTGAGGTTGTAGCAACACCCTTACATCATTGCAACACCCTAGGTACCTTACTGTAGCAACATCACCAAGATGCAAGTGTTGAAGCTCCTACTACTGCAACATGACTAAAGAGATGGTGTTGTAACTCTAGCCACTGCAACATGAATATAGTAAAATGTTTCAATAGGTCACTACAATATGACAAAACACAATTTAACAATATGATAGAACATAATGTTACAATTTTGTTGCTACAATATGACAAATCCAATGTTCTAAAAATGATGTTGGAACACACCCATGTCAAATGCTCGAAGATGCTAGAAGTTGAACTTTGAGGAAAGGCTCTACAACTTGAACACAGATGGTATAGTGCACCATCAATCAACCTCTAGTGACACAGTTGTCATCAACATTTTGTAGGTTTAATCTTTTACCTCCCAGTGAAAGAAGTGACATTGAGAGGTAATTGGATGCCCATCTAATTGCGACATTATATTGACCTAGATGCCATTTCTCAAAATCACCGAATAAGTCATCATGTGCCTAGTGTTTTTTACTTTTTGGTGAAAATTTTGTAACCTATAAGGAATAGCCTGAGAATATGAAGATTCTCATTTTTATCCCTAGATATATTAATAAAATTAATACTATAATAATATGTATAAAAGTACCCTTTTATACTCAATCTACGAGAGGATAAATTAATTTTAACTTAAAGTATTAGCTTCTGTTAATACAAATTTCATTGTTTTGTTCCATTTATATTTTTTTCTTGTTGTAGTGGCTACAACACCCTCCAAAATTTTGGCCTGCATCCAATTTTGGAGCCCTCCTTGTTTTTTCCTTGATGTTTACAAACACTCGGGCTCATCCCATGAGCTCATGTCGAGTCTTTCAACCCTCTTTACCTGACCGTTCACCAGTCATCTTTTAGCATTTCGGTTACAATATCATTCTCACAGTCTTATTTTGAATGTATTCAAGTTTTGTCTTCGTGTGTACAAGTTGTGTTTTCTATGTTAACATCACTCGCACTCTCACATGAAGTTGTATGCAATGTCGCGTAAGTGTCATCACGATTGTTCAATGATCTATCTCAAGTATCACACTTGTCAATCACACACTTTGGTTAGTCACATTGAGCATATGTTGTCTTGTTGGTTTGAGGTGTCTTGTCATTGAGTCATGTTGAGTGCGTGTTTGCAAGGTCATGCATACGTGAGATCATTTGGTCACACCTTAACGATTTTTTCGAAGATTTTTTGACTACACCACCCTCCATCAACTGAACCTCCATTGAGCTGCACTGCATAGTCTCATCCCTTAGTGAATAAGCCCTATTGCCCAGAATTGCGCAGAGTTGTAGGTTTCCTCACAGGTAGTCTGCACTATGCAATCTTAGAATCAACCTGGCTAACTGTCACCCAAAACAACGTAGAATTTTCCTAAGAAGCCATCTCAATTTGCACTTCCTGCAAGCCTATCCATCAAGCTTCCCAATGGTCAACCAAAGAATTTGACTGGATATAGGTACATGGATGATACATGGTGCGACGACAAAACAGATGAACAAGGAGGGTGTTGAGCTAATTTATGTACCTAAACTAACACAATTATTTCTTATCAATCCGGGTTGTTTATGCTTTGAGGCAAGTTCACTATGTGTGAAGATCAGATATAATCAAACCTTGAAAGATAAATTATTCAAAAGCTTAAAGCAATACATCCTACAACTCTAATTCAACTAGTTTAAAGTAGAGGAAAAATATTGAGATGGTTCTTGACTCAAGAAGTCCACCTTTGCCTCAACTATCACTTAGTGAATCAGAGATTAAAATCAGGAACTTAAGATGGATAAATTGTTAATGAAAGAAGCTCTTAACTTAAGAGACACATGAAGTATTTCATCATAATTTATTCATCTCAATACCAAAATCACAATAAGAAACTACTTGCATGCAAACCAAAGAAACTAGTTGTAATTCATAATTTTAGTAGAAGAGATGCTCAACTTGAACACTTGTGTTTCTTCAACTCAATAAAGTGATGAATAAGCTAAGAACTAAAGCAATCAATCACCATGCATGATCCATAAAGCAATCTGAAATAAAGCTTTGAAAAACCATTTCTACATTAAACAGGTTACAAGAAATGAAACTAGTTAACAAGGAAGTGTACTTAGTTTGGAGTGGGGGACCTCCACCCTTGCCTTGCACACTTGAGAAGTGATATCAGAAGCTCAAATCAATTACACATCCATAGAATTGAGCAGAAAAATAATAATAGCATAAGTCTTCAAATTAACTCCTCAATCCAAAAGTGTCATAGCATAAAAGTATAATAAGTCAATACATCAGCCATCAAAGTTGTGGCTCTTAAATAAGAAGTCTCATGAAACAAACTGATCTACATTCACTCTAACAAACCCATCTACTCTAATCCATATATCCAAGTCGAATTCACTACTCCCATCCCAAGAAATATGACCAATCCCATGGAATCTCAAAACTGCCCTATTTCTATGGGATTTCTAGATGACTAGTCATGATTGACTAGCACCAAGTGGGCCTAATAAAGCTTGTTCTTTTTGAACCAAGCATAGGTGGCTTAGTCCTAGTTCCCAAGCTTTCCATTCATGTATTCAATTCATGCCCAAGTGTCCTGCACCCACATCAACCATAGAGTGATTATGGGAATTTCTGAATCTGCCAAATTTTGCACTTAAAATCAAACTTTCATAAAAACTTTATAAATTGACAAATTAAAGCTAAATACCTGAATGGATATCAAATATACATCAAAATGGAATGAATGAAGTAAAAATGGATGATAAATAGATGGTTTAGTAAGTTTCTTAGAGCAAAATAAGACCAAAACTAAGGCCCAACATCTCTCCCTTGCTTATCATCAAGCATGTCCCCATGCTTGCTTACTCCTCTTGGATCCTCTACCTTCTGTAGTAGATGTTGTACCTGTAGATTTTTCCCTGCCCAAACAATCCAATAGTGATTCATGCCTTTCCTTGAACAAAGCTGCTTTAACCTTCTGTTTCTCATATTTTGCCTGCCACATATTTTTGTCCTTTAGCCATTTAAATGCTTGCTTAGAAAGTAGCTCATTTCTCTGTTTCAGTCTCCCTAACTCTTCTTTTAACTTTTCATTTGTTTTGATCAACTTAGCATTGTCCTTCTTATGTGCCTTGTTCTCTTCCGTTAATTTCTTTTCCAAGATTTTGCTAATTTCCAATTGATCAGTTAAGTCCTGGATTTTTTCCAAATTGATTTCCTTTTCAAAATCTTGTGTTGTTTTCATTAATGATGTTGTTGTTGCATCATCATATGAAGAATCCCTTTCAAGCACTTCTTGTGCAATGTCATTTTTTTCTTGTTTTCTTGGAGAATATGCTTCTACTTCCTTGTCTAAGTCAATGGGACTCTTATTCCTAAACCTTCTAGGAATAGACATAACAGATATTTCAGTTTCATGCATGGCCATATTTCTAGCTCTTGTTATAGGATACAAGGGTGAATTCATAAAGCTTTTGTTTTCCTGTTCTATTTTGTCCTGTGCCTCATTAATCTGTTCAGTAAAATGATTTTTTGACATGAATTCTCTCCATACTATGCCCTGTGATCTTACCTGATACTCAACTAGGATTTTGATTCATCCTTGATGATAAATCTATCCTGCTTTAGGCCTGTGTTCCTGTTTTACTATTTCAATCATTCTCAAAAGGCTCCTATATAGGAAATATGGTAAATTAATCCTATCCTCCCCTTTGATATGCTGTAGAAGCCTGACATGATACAAGTGGGCAATGCTATATCCTCTATCACAAGTCAAAAACTTATGGATGACCAAGATCAATTCACCCCATGGTTCATTGAACCACTCTGATCTAGATTTAACCAGGAACGCAACAAATTACAGAGATAACCATATACACAAAGATGCAGCGGAAATAATACTTCATTTCATTAATGGAAAATACTGAAATATGCTTACAACCAGAAATGGAAATAAACCAGCTAGGGCGATGGCAGCTTATCTCTGAGAAGAGATGTGTGGCTACATGGCTCTGAACTGTTCCGAACTTGTGTTACAATGAGGCTCGAAGGCCTATTTATTATTGAGAAACAATGGAAAAACCCTTCACATTCCAAAACCTAACCCTGGAAGATGAAACGCCAAATTGTGGGCCCCGTTTTTGGGTAAGTTGGTACATCAACTTCCCGGGGTCGCGAATTGGTCGTCTTATCTCCGTTTGACGCGCATGATAGCCCGTTGGAAAGATCTCTCCGAGGACTACGACGAAAAAGAC
>APFE031556886.1:36601-58830 GCA_000404065.3 Pinus taeda
TTGTCGTATCAAATGTCCCCTTCCGGTTTTTCTCAAGAAAGAAAGTCCACGCTTTCTCCTTGAAGTGTAGGCATTTGTAATACTTCTCACCTATCATTGGCAAATCTAAGGCTTTGGACAGGTATTATTGGGTCACAGGAATAATGATTTCCCCTACTCGAGTCTGGTCCTGACTGAAATTGTTTATAAAGTCCTTGGTTATCTCCTCAGAATGGCCATCAAATTTTTGTAAAAAGCCTATCGTACCTGCTTGATAAAGTTTTTCTATAGTTTCTTTCCCCCATCTTTCTATCTGAAATTTTGGCTCTACTCGGGCTGTCATTGTTTCTGTAAACCAATCAATGTATGCTTCTGTTGTTACTAATTTCATCTCAACAATAAAAATTTATGACTATTGTTCTTTTAAAATGAAATTCTGGAAGCAAAGAAGCCTACCTTCCTCCTCTGACTCAACTTAATTCTGACTTCCTTAACCTCTGTTATATTCTTTTCTTTTCAAAAGCACTGTTTTAATTCCCTGTTCAATGCAAACAAACACCTGTATACCTCCTGTTAATATGCTGATCTCTGTTCTTGAAAACTAAATACACATGCAACAATATCCATGTATTCTCATCGCCTTAGATTATTGCCAAAATCAAACCATCATTTTACTATGTATATAAAACCAAAAGAAATAAGGAGTGTGGCTCTCGGCCTAAGCAAAAATATTTGCAAAAAGGCTTTCGACTGTATCATAAAATTTTGGAAAACATGCTTGCGGCCTCATCGTGAAAATCACAAAAATGCGCTCAGCTATATCAACAAAATTTGCAAAAAGGCTCTCGGCCTCAGCATGAAGGATTGAAGACTATATACATTCTCTCAGCCTCAAAACACAAATGATAAAATATAAACACCTCGCATTCACTCAAACTCCCTTTGTCAACCAAATATTCACATTTTCAATCCCCTGTTTGGGTATAAATGAAAACAACAGCGCGCATGGGCACACAAATGTTCATAACATAGACCATATATTACTGATAGCGCGCAACAAAGGATGTGTAGTTAAAACAGTGGTTAATCGACCAACAACGCACATTTAAACAAACTCTCGGCGCTATAACATGGACTCTGTCTCCCTGTTTCATGAATTAACACTCCGTTTTTGGTGCACAACATTCCACATACAATCCTAAACTCCTAACGTGTTGTGCATGCAACATGTTTAAACTTTAAATGCTGTGCTATTAACTAATGCTCTATGCCAGGATTCACGCATCGAATCCTATCACCATATCCCTTAACTGATGTCAACTGAAGTTTTTGCTGGAGATAAGACGGGTTCGTAGCATTACCTGGTTGTCAACGAGTGTTGTGGAGTGTAAAATGGTGCTCCAAATCCCTGTTTCTTTGGTCAAGTGGACTTGTGGCAAGGCAAAAGATCTAACAATTAATTACAAGAAATTTACACAGACTTATCCCATAGTCGTCGAGCGTAAACAAACTTCACTATTACCTGACTGGATCCCGATCGTTCAACACTAAATTCGGGCAATTCCCTTCTTATATCTTCCCAGGCCCGTTTCAATTTCCTTTTACCATCTCACGGCGCCAAACGCCATCACTGTGAGCTTGTTTTTGCAATGAGGAACATGGTCAAATAGTGCAAGAACTGCTGGTCATTTTATGACCGTTTTCATGGTGTACTGTGCACGTTATTCATTGGTGCTGGAGAGGTATGGCATCCTATTGACCAGTCGTCCGACTGTGTCATGAGGATAGCCAAATCATCATTTGAAATTGCTGGTATGCGCATTACTCCTGCACAGTATATTTCCCAATGACAACCCATTACCATGCCACCATGTTAAGCTCGTACCTATGTGTTGGCCGTTTGTCATTTTGGGTGTAACGTTTTATTCATTGTTGCTGTGTTTACCATTATTGCCACCGTCATGTGCTTACAGTGATGTTGGAGTATTTCTTGTATTGCAATGATATGTTTGAAATGAAATTTCAATCACCCCGCCGCAATGTATATATGCACAGTCGTGCCATATGGTTTGTGCGGGACCGTCCACCATATATCTTGTCATTCCATATGCGCCTTTTATGCCTTCACTTAACTTATAACATATACCATGTGTTATGCTCCATGGTTTTATATACCATATATATTAACCTTATATCATATGCGCGTTGGGTTTATATAAATGACTATAGCACATTCATTATTTGAACTATGGTATATAATTTGATATAGCGCATTTTCCTTATTTAAACTATGGTATATAGTTTGATATAGCGCATTTTTCTTATTTCCATATAGCGCATGATTTGTTTTGTCTTATATGCACACCTTTATGATTTTAAAATGACCATTTTAGGTCATGTTTAAAATCATCACCATACTAATGCTTTGAATTGTATGTGCAGGTTGAAAAAGTTGTCCTAGCTTGGTCTTTTTCTTCTAAAGAAAAATGCTTAGGGTTATAGGGAATATGTATAAGGAATGTGTATGAATGAAATGGAATATGATGTATAGGGGTGATAGGATATGTATAAGTAATGAATGATAATGAATATCCTCAGGTACTAACTTCAACTTGATCAAAGACTAAAAATTTCTAAAAAAAAATTGAATTTCAAGCACAAAATGACTATACATATACTCCCTTGGATGATGTCTGTACAGGTGGGACGAAATCAAAATGTTGTAGATGGATTAAAAGTAGACTTTTATTGCTGCTCCTTGTTCTCCATGCTCCGATTCTTGAATTGTTCAGGTCCCTCTGTAATAATATCTTGACTAAGGTCCCTCTACAATGCTTATGGAATATGTACATGTTGTGTTGCCATTGACAGGTCTCTTCAGGTCCTGCTGCAATGATTTCTCGCTTCAGGTCCCTATGTTGACAATACAAGTTCTATCAAGACTTCAGCTTCCCAGCTAAAATTCTGATGCAATGCTCTCCCTTGCTGAAGTTTTGACTTGTCCTCAAGTCAGTTGTGTGTTGAGAGTTCCTGCATTGGAATTATGTGAGAACAGTAGAACAAGAATATAGAATTCATAGAGTCCAAGTTTCCCTGGTTTTCCCCTATGAATTCATGTTTGCTTGGTGCCAGTTTCCTGTTTTTCACCAGCAAACAAAAATTTTTTATGTTTTTTTTCATTGTTTTTTTTTTTTTTTTTTTTTTTTTAAATTCATTTATCAAACTGGAAGATGGCTGAGCCTGGTGTGCCATAATTTCCAGTCCTGTTTCTTCTACCAGTTGTTTCATGAATGCTTCCTTACTGATAGGCCTATTATAAACTTTAAGCCTATTTCCATTCACTACAAATGAGGTGGAGTCCTGGTCTATTGTCTTGATCTTTACTGCTCCATTATCAAAGATTTCTTCAATTTCATATGGGCCGAGCCAGTGTGTCGTAAACTTTGCTTTGAAGTATTTGAATTTGGAGTCAAAAATTAAGGCCCAGTCTCCCTTGTGAAATGTCTTTGTTTTGGTATATCTGTCGTGCCACTTCATTCTTTGTTGTTGCACCAATGTAGTATGTTCTATAGCTTGTTGACGATGCTCATCCAATTGGGTCAATTCCATAATCCGATGTTGTTGTGCTTCAGTCAGGTCCAGTCCTAATTCAGCTGCTAGTCTGTATGTTTGTATTTGAAACTCTATAGGCAATAAGGTTTCTTTACCATAGACCAACTAATATGGACTAAAACCAGTTGTGTTCTTCCATGTGATTCTGTAGGCCCATAGTGCATCCTTTAACTTTTCAGACCAATCTCTTCTATTCAGCTGTACTGTTTTAGTCATGATATTTTCTAGGAATTTATTTGTGGATTCTACCTGACCATTTGCTTGAGGGTGATATGGTGTAGACTTCCTATGTTTGATCTTGTATCTCTCTGTTAGATCCCGTACCAGCTTTGATGTAAATTGTGTTCCTTGATCTGTTACAATCTGTCTAGGTACTCCGTATCTCACAAAGATTTCTTCAAAGAGAAAAGTGACTACAGTATCTTCTGTTGCTCTGTTCATTGCTTTGGCTTCCGCCCATTTGGTTACATAGTCCGTGCATACTAGAATGTACCTCTTTCCATTTGATGGTGGATTAATAGGTCCAACAAAATTAAGTGCCCACTGCTCAAATGGTTCGATGAGGACTTGTGGCTTGAGGGGCATCTCATCTGATGTGATTGGTCTCCCTATTCTTTGGCGACTGTCACATTGCTTGACATATGCCTTAGAGTCTCTGAAGACAGATGGCCAGTAATAGCCCAATTGCAGCACCTTATATGCTGTTCGTTTGTCTGCAAAATGACCACCACATGGTTCATCATGACATGCTCTTAGAATGTCTAATATTTCATCTTCTCGCACACATTTTCTAATGATTAGATCTGAACAAGTATAAAATAAATCACCATTTACCCAGCTATACCTAGAACTTTCTCTAATAATTTTCTTTCTTTGCTTGTTAGTGAATTGAGTTGGAAATTTCCTAGATGACAAGTAATTTGCAATGTCCGCAAACCATGGTGTTTTTACTATTATGGCAAACAAATGTTCATCTGGAAAGTTGTCTACAACTAGACTTGGGTTGTCAGGTGATTGTATGCGGGACAGAAAGTCAGCCACTTGATTTTCTTTGCCTGGCCAGTCTTGTATTTTAATATTAAATTCTTGCAATAACAGTAGCCATCTTGTGATTCTTCCATTGGTGATGGGTTTATTCATCAAGTATTTTATTGCTGAATGATCTCTATGAATGAAAAATTGATATCCTGTTATATAGTGCCTGAATTTATCCGCTAACCCGGGTTCGGTCCCCGGCAATGGTGCCAAAATGTTGAGCTAATTTATGTACCTAAACTAACACAATTATTTCTTATCAATCTGGGTTGTTTATGCTTTGAGGCAAGTTCACTATGTGTGAATATCAGATATAATCAAATCTTGAAATATAAATTATTCAAAATATTAAAGAAATACATCCTAAAACTCTAATTCAACTAGTTTAAGTAGAGGAAAAATATTGAGATGGTTCTTGACTCAAGAAGTCCACCTTTGCCTCAACTATCACTTAGTGAATCAGAGATTAAAATCAAGAACTTAAGATGGATAAACTGTTAATGAAAGAAGCTCTTAACTTAAGAGACACGTGAATTATTTCATCATAATTTATTCATCTCAATACCAAAATCACAATAAGAAACTACTTGCATGCAAACCAAAGAAACTAGTTGTAATTCATCATTTTAGTAGAAGAGATGCTCAACTTGAACACTTATGTTTCTTCAACTCAATAAACTGATGAATAAGCTAAGAACTAAAGCAATCAATCACCATGCATGAACCATAAAGCAATCTGAAATAAAGCTTTGAAAAACCAGTTCTACATTAAACATATTACAAGAAATGAAACTAGTTAACAAGGAAGTGTACTTAGCTTGGAGTCGGGGCCCAGAACCCTTGCCTTGCACACTTGAGAAGTGATATCAGAAGCTCAAATCAATTACACATCCATAGAATTGAGCAGCAAAATAATAATAGCACAAGTCTTCAAATTAACTCCTCAATCCAAAAGTGTCACAGCATAAAAGTATAATAAGTCAATACATCAGCCATCAAAGTTGTGGCTCTTAAATAAGAAGTATCATGAAACAAACTGATCTACATTCACTCTAACAAACCCATCTACTCTAATCCATCTATCCAAGTCGAATTCGCTACTCCCATCCCAAGAAATATGACCAATCCCATGGAATCTCAAAACTGCCCTATTTCTATGGGATTTCTGGATGACTAGTCATGATTGACTAGCACCAAATGGGCCTAATAAAGCTTGTTCTGTTTGAACCAAACATAGGTGGCTTATTCCTAGTTCCCAAGCTTTCCATTCATGTATTCAATTCATGCCCAAGTTTCCTGCAACCACATCAACCATAGAGTGATTACGGGAATTTCTGAATCTGTCAAATTTGCACTTGAAATCAAACTTTCATAAAAACTTTAGAAATTGACAAATTAAAGCTAAATACCTGAATGGATATCAAATATACATCAAAATGGAATGAATGAAGTGAAAATGGATGATAAATAGATGGTTTAATAAGTTTCTTAGAGCAAAATAAGACCAAAACTAAGGCCCAACAGAGGGCCTACTAGGAGACTTGTTCACGAATCGATGAACACATGAAGCATGCCACGTACATGCGAAGGGAATACATGTACAAGCAACACCAAGTGAACACCAATACCATCGAAGACTCCGCCCACATTTTCATGCAGAGACGAAGCTATGATACATCAAGAGCACACTCATCACTCAGTAGCATTGCAGCTCGACATGGACACCACCATCATCATGAACATACCAGCATTGTCATGATAATTCATGTCATGGGTCATCTCGGCCACATCACTATTGTGGGCCTTACTGTTGTAATCAATATAATGTAATGTGGAAGTCCAAGAGACCAACATACGAGGTTGAAGAGTCATGTCAGTTGAAGATTCATGTAAGTCAAATAGCCATGAGGGAAGTCAAAGAGTCACAAGGGTCAAGTTCACCCTTGGCTCTGTATACCCTTCATTTGTACATGCAACTGACTTTTCACCTTGGATCCTCCCACAGAGCCTTGATATTTTGTAATCTTTAATTTAAGGAGCAAGTAGTTGCTCCAACACCCTGCTATCAAGGTTAGTGATGTATGGTGTCTGGATGTGTCTTGGAACTTTCACTTAATTCAAAATCTTGTTAACAGGCCAACACGTTTTCATACATGTATTGTATTCGTTTGTAAGACTATTATTTAGATTCTTGTAATACATGTGGTTTAATCCTGTACTAATATAGTTGAACTATTTTGGTTGTTTTAGTGCATATTTTGTTGTAAATGTGTTGTACCAGTTGTTAATGATGTCTCACCTATGTGGACTACTCTATTAGACACTCGAAAAACTCATTCATGTAAAGTTGTTATAACGATTGTCGCACTTGTGTGGACTACTTTGTTGGGTGTTGTATGTGCTATCTATTCACCTTTGTGTTTGTGACTACTATATCCATTTGAACTACTCTGACAGAAGCTGCGCAAATCCTGTTGTGTTGTGTGTCTCTAACAAAGTTGGGACTATTCTCTTTCAACTTGAGACTCACTCTCACCCACTCCCTCTACAGTGAAAGAAATTTGACACAAGAGACACTAAGCACTCACTAGGCACACGAACCGCGTTGTTTGAAGACTAATTATACCACTCTCATGTGCTGACAAGCAAGAGCTAAGGCATATATTTAAGATAATGGAAACTAGGCCATCATACTAGATGGGACTCCTACACCAAACGATGTGAGGTTTAGTTGGGACTTCATACTAGGGAGATCCCCTGAACATTGGCAGATCCGACACCATCAAAAACTCTGTGTTAATGGTGTTCTATTAAATTAGGCGTTTTAGTTCTTTCATAAACAATCCCTTTCCTAAGGAGGTAGGGCACCCTCCTTATTGAGACACTTCTTTTAATCATAGATATTAGCTTTTAGTTCATTTATATTTTTCATCATTTAGTAATCACTATATTTCTTTATGCTATTGCAGCTCGCTAATCTGATAAGTAATAATAGTTGTTTATTTTGTTGATTGATTTGACAAGTAACTTATTTTCTTGATAGTGTTGCAACTCATAAATCTAAATAGACAATTTAATCTATTTCTAAAGATTGTATTTCACATACTCTATTTTTTGAGATTTCCAGAATTATCTTTAATATACCCTACTAGATTGGATTCTATGTATTGTAGTTTATCATCACTCTACCATACCATATACATATTTTTTCAACAGATCAATATCATCAAAGACCTAAAACAAGTCACCACTTTGCTATCTATGTGATTTATTTATATCAATGTGATCTACTTCCTTCCTTTGTGGATTATTCTACCTATGTTCAGGGTCACAACATTAAGATTCTTAACCACACTAGGTAGAAGTGTTCAACTTACATCCTAGAAAAGTATATTAGTTACTGTACCTATGCTAAGTATTACAACATTAAGATTCGTAAGCCCACTAGGTAGAAGTGTGCTATTTCAATTCTACAAGTGTGACCTTTAAATTCATTTAAGTGTGGTTTTTTTTGCTTGGTAACTCATAAAAGAATATTGATATATTTGTAAAACATTAAACTAAATACAATAACCTCATTGGCCCTTAATACAATTGTACTAGCATATACAATGCATGACAATTCACAAATTCCATACAAACTCCAGATTGATAATTAAATGCACAACTTCTCATTTATTTATTTTTCCCCAGAAAAAATAATAATTTCCATTATATAGAAATATTGAAAATTACATGTAGTTTCTTCATATATATCATATTCCAAAATTATGGCCTATATGCCACTATACAAAAAAAAATCGATATATCTTGTCACATAGAGGAGTGCTTTAAAGAACTCTAATGTAAATATATACATAAATAGACCACTTGTCCAAACAATAAGTAGGAAAAAATAAATTCAGTCAATAGAAATCATGTTAATCATGTAGCTTTGTCCACCAAATATTGTTGAGCTATAAATAGCATGTGCTACTGATAATATGTTTATCCCTGTTGTTCCTGAATTATCCAATGACCACGAGGTTGTTGTGCTACTTCCTTGGATAGGCTATCAGAAATATTGTTTCTTCCCTACATATATGATGATATGAAATAAATTCAAAATGTGCTTTAAGAGTCATAATTTAATCCAAAAAACCTATGAGTGTTTCCATGTGACATTGAGCTTGTAGATTGAACCAATTAATAACAATTTTGGAATCTCGAAATATCTGACGTTTCCTACATCCTTTCTCAAGGGACAATATGAGAAGAAGCTTGAGGTTATTTAATTATGAGTAATTGTTGGTGCCTCTGCCTAAGCCTATGTTCATCTTTTGCTAACTATAGGATAGCGCCCCCTCCACATCCATTGTCCCGAGAAGATACGTCAAAATATGCCCAAGGCTCCGATTTGCCAATAGTTTCAGGTTGGATGATAAGATGATGAAGGTTTTATTCTTCATCTAGGATCAAGGAGAATAAAGCATCAATATGAGAACATGCAGATGTCAAATCAGTCCTCCTATCTATCCAAATGCCCCAGCATACCAATATGGGAATATTGTGAAGCTTAATTGGTTGGGAATTATTCCACCAATATACCCATGTATATTGAAAAGATTACCCTTGCCACCTAATGCTGACTAATAAATATTGATAAAGCTAGTTCCATATGAGTTGAACTGATGGACACTGTAGTAAAATATTCTCAATAGATTCAATGCTATTTTTACATAAAATGCACCAAGTAGGGCTCTAGAAGGATCTATGCTAAAGGTTGTCCTCGACCAAAACCTTATTGCACAAGAGACACCACATAAAACGTTTTTCTTTTGCAGGGCCTTTTAACTTCCATCGCGATCACCACCACCATTTTTTTTGTTCATGTTCATGGTGTCCATAGATGTATAGGTAGCCTTTCTTTGGAGTATATTTACCTTGAGCTAAAATGGACCATTTAAGTTCATGATCCTAATCTCTTATCCTAACATGTGATTCCGACATGGAATTGATGAAATTGGTCCATTCTTCTCCCCAATGTGCAAGGATCAACAATCCCTCAGCAGTTCTCCACTTTTGGCCATAGATGGTTGATATATCAAGATCTGCAACCTAGTGAAGGTGACTGATACTTGCCTCCTCCAAATATTGAATAAGACCGTGAGGTGGAATATGAGCATTTCCACACCCTAACCAAGAATCCATACTAATTCGAACATGTGTACGAACCCCAATTCTCCAGGCCAATCCGGATCTAATTATACCAATGTAACTAAGTACAAATTCCCAAATGGTAAACACATTTGTCCTAATTCTAGTAGGTCTTTCAATCCATTCCAGAATCAAGATCGAGGAAATATATGTTCTATAAACTACATCAGTCCATAAATTGTTGGAGGTGAGAAGTTGCTAGCCTAATCTGGTAGCAAGGGCCTTAGAAAACCATCCTAGATCTTTCAGACACCAACCACCCCATTTTTTTGGTCTAGTAATCAAGTCCCATCTTACCCATGCAAATACCCTTCCTTCCTCCCCTCCCATCTAGATAAATCTCAAACATATTTGTTGGATTCTGTTGATGATACCTTTGGGAATCCATTAGAAATCCATCTAGTATACAAGAATAGCCTCTAAAATTTATTTGATGAGAAGTAATCGCCTAGTTCTAGATAACCAACATTGATGCCATATGTTAATCCTAGCTTCATGCTTGTCCACCAACCACGAACAATAATATTTTTTGTGTTTAAGTTGAAAACCCAGGTACTTGAGGCCTTCTTCTAGGGTCATATGCCTATATGAGAATTTCTGACGAGCATATACTAGCTCATGTTGTGTAAAGCTTGAGGAGGATAAGGTGGATTTGCTTTGATTAGTTTACATCACAGTTTCCTTGCAAATTAAGAATAATATGTTTTGAAATATAGTTGAATCACTTATGGAGCCATATAAGAATATAAGAACATCATCTACAAAAAGGAGATGTGACAAGGTAATATTGTCTTCCAATTTGATACCTTTGAGTTTGTCAGGTTTCTTCTCATGAGTAATAATCCTACTAAGACCTTCCATGATCAATAGGAATAGTAAAGGTGATAAAGGACAACCTTCTTGGATACCTATCTCAGCATGAAATAAATTTTATAACTAACCATTAATCATAATACTATATGAAACTAATGTGTTGCAACACATAATCCAATTGATGAAAGAATGAGGGAATCCACAATGAGTCAGCAACATTCTAATGTATAACCAACTAGATCTATCATATGATTTTGAAAGATTAATTCTTAGTGTTATACATTTTAGATTCTTGAATTTGATAGAATGCAAACCTTCCTAGGCAGTGCCAATAGCCTCGTGTATCAGTATATGATTTACAAAAGAAAATTTTTCCTTTGATATATGCTGGGAAAGAATGCATTTGATGTGATTTGCAATAATTTTAGCAATAATATTGTATATGTAATTACATAGGGATATAGGCCTAAAATCATTGAAATATAGGGGCTTGTCAATTTTTGGGATCAAGGAAATAAAGTCTGAATTGTAGGCATCATACATTTTTCCATTTATCCTACTTTCTTCAATAACCTTAAGGAGGTAATGCCCCATCAGCTCAAAAATGGTTAGGTAGAATTCAATAGGCCATCCATATGGACTTGGGCTTTTGTCATTCTTGAACCATTTTAGGAGCACCTCTAGCTTCCCCATAGATACAAATCTATTCATCTCCTCATGTGCATCCTCATCCACAAACAGGGGGAATATCCTAACAATTCTAAAGATCTCAGCAGGAGATGATTCACAGGGCGCTTTAAATAACTATCCAAAATGATGAGTGCCCATGTCTACTAGCTTGTTGAAAGATAAAACCATGCCACCATCATTCTTGTTCAAGGAACAAATCGTATTAATCATCTTCTTATCTATGGCATACTGTTGGAAAATTTTGGTATTATCATCACCTGCTTGAAGCCAAATGGATATGCTTTTGAGACGTCAAGCCTCCTCCTTCTCTCTTAAAATATTGATCATTTATTCTTCCAACCTTGTAAGTTGGAGTTTTGATTCATTAGAAATAAATCCTGCATTATTCGGACCTTCAAGTCTGGTCATCTCAGTCTCAATTTTGTGCAAATTTTATTCATCTTTCTTTTTCTTAACATTTACTCATTCGACTGTTTTATATTTAAGATAAATCGGTTTATTTTCAAAAATCGCAACCAACAATCTATCTTTAGAATATGACCCATCCCACAATGTCTCCTTAACTAGATGACAAAATGCTTCCTCCTTTAACCAAGATGAATTAAATTTGAAAGGAGCCCTTGTTTTTGGGGACGAACTAGTTATTTCAAGAAAAATGGGTGAATGATACGATATACCTCATGGTCCCACCTAGCGTTCGATTTTTCCAATCCTATCCAGTATAGGGGCCTTTATAAGAAATCGGTCAAGATGCCTAGACAACATGGCATCCCCTATCCTTCTTTTTCTCTAGCTCGGCTGAATCCGAGCTACTTCAATATCAAGGAGATTATGATGATCTAGGATCTGTTGAAAAAAATTAGTAAGTGGGTCTCCCTAGGTGTGGTATCCCAAGATTTGGCATAAACCAAAGAAAATTTTAGATCCCCACCGAGGATAATGTTCACTACGCATCATAGATTAACCTCATAAAGCTTCCTAGAAATCCACCGTATTGTAACAAGGGCCATAAATATTAACATATCTAATTAGTGTCCCCAACTCTTCTGAAACGATTTCCATTTATAAGACACCTTCCCTTACCCAGACATTGTCTATCCTCATCATTCTGTTGTTTATTCCGATCACAATTCCCCCTGATCTTCCACAAGCATCTAAACCATGATAAGTCCATCCTGGGGTGAGGGATGATAAAAACTCAGATATACGAGAATTGTCACTTAGAGTCTCCTGTAGACATATAATATCCAGCTTCTCCATCTCAAGTAACCTTCTAAGGGCTAGTTTATTTACAGGGCTAGCCATACCCCTAGAGTTAAATGAAAGAACCTTCATTGGGAAATTGTTGCAAGGTTTCTCTTTTCTCTAAGAACCTAATCAACAGGAATTTTTCTACTCGTCGTGACATCTAACCTAACCTTATGGATGGATTTGGATATATAAGAGTGCCTTCGCAGACCCAACTTGGGACCTTTTGGGGGTGAGAATGAGCCCAAGCCACATCCCAATAGCAAGGCATGTTTTTGGAAAGGGATATCAGATTGTATCTATGGCTTAAAACTACTAGCATAGTCACATGCACTATTAATTATGGGAATAGGGGTTATGATCAGGGTAGACAGAGAGGGATACGGGAAACATGTTAGGTCTGAGACCAAGGGATGTGTAATAGTATTGAAATCACAAATGAAAATTCCATTCCATTAGTTGATAATGAACATGATGAGAAGACACATGTAGAAGGAACTCAAGAAAGGAAAGGTTCCAAAGAATGGATAGAAAAATTAGTACCAGATTGAGAATTAAAGCCTGATGTCTAAGAGTGTGTGACCCTTGCAGATGGAGGTTGATCCTGCTGAGGATGCGAGCCTTTGTCCATGTCCATCCGAAGCTTCTACATGTTCATGGTTTTATGGGATTTCTAGACTAACATTGGTCCATCCACTTCCTCCACATCCTCTCTAACCTTCTAATTCTTCAATTCACCAGCCAATGTTTCTTTTGCAATGAAGGGGTGTTATTTAAAGAGATGACCGAATTCATGGCATCTCCCACACCTAAATAAAACCCCTTCATAATCCAATATTTGCAGCTAAGTTTGTCTAGTGCATTGGAGTTTCAGCCTTTCTACTAAACCTTCTCTGGTTTCCAAGGGAACCAGAATATGAGCATAGGCCGTCTTCCCTACTTCTAAAAAGGACTTATCATGATCCAAGTAAACCCCCAAGTCTTCTCCAATGCATTTAATAATATCTTCTGTCCAAAACTGTAGTGGTATTCCCTACATCCGAACCCATATAGGCCATGCCCCTAATTGTTCACGATCTAGGTAGAAAAGAAGAGACCACCTCTTCAGCTAACCAAAACCATCTCTATGTGCCATAACTTTGAGAAAACCCATGTCAAATGTTCAGCCCTTGCAAATCTTAACTGAAAACATCCCTTGGTCATGGTCACAACTGAAGGGAAAATATCAAGAATTTGACCCCAAATCTCTACTACCCAATTTTTAAGACATGTCGAGGAGTAGTTCCTTCCTCTAACCCTTCCTACCAGAACACTTCCTGCCTTATCCATCACTTGGTCCAATTGCATACCCTCTCCGAGCACGAACGATCATCCCCACTCTCTAACCTTTGTACTCTTCGATTTCTTTCTTACCTTCTTTAGGTGACCCTCTGCAAAGATACCTCCCTTCCCCTCTAGTGTTGGATTTTCTTTCGCTTCAGAAATCATAACATCCTCTTGAGTGCATATTGGTATATTAATGGGAGCCCCTTGAAAACATCTGGAGGTCTACACTCGATTTGGAGAGTTCTTCGCTTGTGATAAATGGTTTTCTTCCAACCTTCAAACCTAGCCAACTACCTCTGGAATATGATCTCCTATCGATCCCCTTCCGACACAATGTTCACCAGTTCTGAAAATTTCTGGTTGGAAAAAAGGAAAGCCCCCCAACCCTGAGACCGCACTAGAGCCAATATATTGTTATAGAAACTACAATTCATATGGGGAAGGTACTGATAAAGCCAACTGTTGTTGGTAGTCTTCTAATAACAACTCCGTATTCTAGCTATCACCTTGAAACCGTAAGGAGGTATTGTTGAAGTCCGATAAGATAATATTAAAACCTATAGACCTGAATATGCCATCTAAACCTTCTAATCCTTCCAGGGCACTCCTAGTGGAATCAACCTGATTCTATGGTTGACCAATGATCACCGGTAACTTCATGCCAAAATGTTGAGGTGGATCTTCTGTCTAGATCAACACAGAACCTCGACCACATGAAAAATATACTAGTTCTTCTTCTATATCAGCAGATGATGCCTGATGATATTCCAACATCGAATCTTCTAATAGCTAAACCTCCTCCTAAGTGTCATGCTTTCCCTTCATTTATTGGCTGCAAATCTAACTTGATCCTTCCACTACCACTGCTTACAGCTTCTATTGTCGCTTAAATAGATTAAACCTGAACCAAATCCTAACGACGCACTTACCTTCTCTCTCTCGCATGGCCTCAGAGCCAATTTTCCCCTGCACAGCTTCTCATTTATTGTCTAAGTTATTGGGAGGTAATTGAAGAACCCATTATTTTTGGCATTGTTGCAGAGGACCTACTAATAATTTCTTTTTTTGTTGTTGCTTCAATTAGTCAATAGATTTCCTTTCAGTAATTGGTGTGATGTGTTTCATTCAAATTTTCCTTTACAATAGTTTCTTTCAAAAATAATTTCTTTTTAATTCTCCATGTCCATAGTTAGAGACCAACAAGATAGATTCGCTTGTTTCACTAAGAATCCCCATAATGCTAATAGTGTGATACATTTTCAAGAGAAGAAGGGGCACATTTCATTAAACTATTTAACTCCCACAACAAGCTCCCTTGCCAAGAAGATACTTGAATCCTTTGTTCAAGAAATTGTACTAGCTTCATGTTCTACTCCAATAGAAATCATTCTCCTTGAAGGTACAGTAAATGAGAAGTCCCATTCTAGAGAGATGATTTTTCCTGACTCTCCCAAATAACCTACAAAAATAGAGAACATTTCACAAGAAAACATGTCATATGAGATTGTCAAGGATAAAACATCCATCTTTGAATTCCCCATTCTAGATTCATATGAAGAGATCAACATGAATATTATTTTACCCCTAGTATTTCCTGGTTTCCATGGCTTATTAAAATATTATCCTAGCACCTTACTCTTTGAATTTGATGCTCTTTGTAGAAGTTAAGACTGTGTAAAATGCTTGAAAATTGAAAATATTCCCTACTACACACAAGAATGTTACACTATGTTGGTTCA
This sequence comes from Pinus taeda, assembly GCA_000404065.3. Taxonomy (NCBI): domain Eukaryota; kingdom Viridiplantae; phylum Streptophyta; class Pinopsida; order Pinales; family Pinaceae; genus Pinus; species Pinus taeda. Next base: position 52,240 of record APFE031556886.1, read on the forward strand.
TGAGCCTTGGCAAAGATAACATCCAAACTTGGGCATAGACGAAAGTTATATTCTTGGCAAAGTGTCAAGACTATTTTAAAGATGAGGAAAGGATGGAGGAAGTCTTCAATATTACACAAAATGAAGGAAAATTCCTTGAACACTACATTGAAATATTCAACTACAATTTACAATGCTATGATAAGAAGGCTTAGCTCCTCATACACTATGTGTCTAGTGCTAGAAGGAATATGAGATCAGTATATTTAACTTATAAACAAGGTGGGTGAAGGAGATGTCTTAGAACATTCTTATCATGACATCATTGAGTTATGTAAAATGTATGCTATAAGTATTTCAAATATTGGAAAAAGACCTATAAACTTATTAACCAGAGTTTTTCAACACTGTTGTTAAGTCCCGGTTGTTAATGTAATTATCATAGTTGAGATTGGAAATATATTAGAAGACTTAAAAAAAATACACTCTTCTCATTGAGTTTTCTATTTGACACATTACAGATGAACAAAAATAAGGGAAAATCCAAATTAGCTTTGGCAACCATTTGTCCAAAGTGTAGAAGAAAGCACTCATTTGACAAATCATGGCGATGTTAGTTAGGCTATGGTTCTCATGTCTGCGACAGGCTCAACGGCTTAATGCGCGAACACGTCTGGAGTTCGATTCGTTTCTTGAATGAGAGAATCCCATTTCTCATCCACGATACCCTTTCTCTACATTCAAAGCAAAATTGGTGGTAATACATTCCTTCAAGGTTCTTTATCTTTACTGGTCAAAATCGGTGACAATGTATTCATTTCATTTTATATGAGCCGCTTTAATTGTATAATTATTTATTTATTGGTATTTATTGTTGTGATCATTTTATTTATAAATAAAAAAAATTATAATATAAGATGATTATTTTAAAATTGAATATTAATAAATATGTGTTTTAACATAAATATGATGAATATAAAAAAGATCAATTTCATATTTGTAATCGATTATGTGTGAATGATGGATATAAAAAAATGTGATGAAGAATATATAAAAAATAAAGTTTGTAAAATATTTTTATGTTTTATAGGATTATTGTTTTAAAAATATATTTATGTTTATGGTATACTTCTTTTATATATTATGCCATTCACAATTATATTATAGGTTGATTAAGAAATAAGGAATTGATGTTACATGGAGTTATCTTTCAATTTTTTTTTAATGACTTTATAAAATTAATTAATTTATATTATATATATAATATTGTGAATATTTTATTGGATAGTTTGTTACAACAAATTTATAAATATTATGTTTAAAATCTAAAATTCATTTTATGAAAGTTATTTTTTCGATACTTTTGGATTTATTAAGTTACTGTTTTCAGGAATGCAATGTGTAGAATGTGGAAAATAGAGAAGAGAAAAATACAATCACTCAAAACCATAATGACATAAGATATGATAAGAGAAACCTTTCTAGGAGAAACAACATTCTACTTTTTCTTTCTTCTGAATGGAAATGGAAAGGGAACACCACAACTTCATGATGGTTATGTCAAGAGCCTCCTACACTCAGTATTTGCAACATCCTTGTACTCTTTTTTTGAGCTACTAATAAATTATTCTCTGAGATTTCTTGAGATGTAAAGAAGGGTACAAACTTCTTGCTACAACACGGTTGTTGCAACATTGTTTGCAGGATAGAACTAGCATGATTGCCACAACTTTCTTGTTGCAACACCCTCTAAATTAATAGACCCCACTTCTATGTCGCAACACTACTCCCAACTTTTTAACCATGCTGACATAACAATTGTAGCTATAATATAACTTGGAGTATATTTTATGACACTGGTGTGAAATAGTGTTGGTACAACCCTTCCAACAAGGGCTACAACTACTTTATAACAATATGAAATCATAAAGAGATATGGGATGTAACAACCTGTTGCCACAAACCTAGATAAGGATGATAACTCGTGGCAAGTAGTGTTAAGTAAGTCTTTTTTTTTGCATAATGAATGACATTAATGGACATAATTTCCACTTACCTCAACAAGACTGCATGCATCACTTTCCATAACACCTCACTGCTATCATAAGCCTATGATTGGATATGTGTTGGCTTGTTAATGCTTGACCCAGGTTTAGAGTTAATTAGCCAAACAAATCCTTGTACTATTGGCCCTTTCGGCAACAGTCCATGGAGCGCGGACTGAGGTCTCACCCGAAGGAGAGGGGTTCTAGGACTAGGTTTCCACACCCTTGAGATGTCTGAGAGGTTCAACTCGTCCTTCGTTTGCTCCTATGCACCGGTTGTTTCACGCACTTCCTGTTCCTTGTGTTCTGATACACTGCCTTCGCGCAGCCCTAGCCACGGGCTGTGTCGTGCTCTGTGCTATTACCTGATATCTTACTTATCTTCTAGTGTTAATTAACTACATCTACCTAATTGAATGTCTTATAATTAGCAATACAAAGCATTCATACATGGTCGTGCATTAAATAAATAGTGTATTTGCAAATTATATCCAATCATGTATTCAACCAGGAAAAGATACACTGAATTATAGCAAAACTTCTCTTTAGTGATTCTTCCAACGGCTACAGACCCGACCTGCCCTGTGCACTCAGCTGCAGGGGTCCACACACTCAGCTGCAGACTACTATGCCTCTGTGCACTCAGATGTAGAGCCTTCTCCTACTCTACGCCCCACAGACACACTTTACACTTCAACTCAATCACTTAGACTTTTCATCCTTCTATTAGTTAGTTTTTCTACACTTAGAGCCTCGCTCTGTTTATACAATTCATGGCCTGCGAACCATAGGTAGGTCTATTCAGCCGATATTACATTACAAAAACTAGGGTGGACAACCCTGTGACTCTATTATACTTTCGCGCCCCGCAGAGCTTTTACAACAATATTTGATCAAAACATGGGCTTTAAGCCCCAAAACATGCCTTGTGGGGATTTCGTGCCCAACAGGCTCTCAACACAAACATTGTGACTCGCCCTCAAGTCACTCTGCTGGTGTGAACTTGCCTTCAATTTCTGTTGTGATGGTGAAGTCCTCGTCGATCTAAGGCAGAACACGTGCCTTCAGGACTGCTTCCATGTGTCGTGTCGTGTCCACCTATTCTTTCAGCACTTTAGCCTCCTGCATTTGCGCGAGATTCTGAGCGAGCGCCACTATCTATACAGTTCCTTTGACGTTGTCATATTTTTGTTGGAGTTCTTGCACCTCAGACTCTAAGTGCTGGATGTTGGGGTCCTCCTGCAGATTTGTGAGGACCTCAAATGATTTTTCCAACATGCTAGTGTAGTCTCACACTGCACTACCAATTTCATCTAGTCCCGATGTGATAGCACTAACACGCTATTCTCTGACTTCTGGGGGGTGGACGGATGCACCTTTAACTCTAACTCGGCGATCTGAAGGTTCAACTCTAGCTGCACCTTTGTCATTTCTTCCCTCGCCTCACATACCCTTGCTACTAACCTGTGGATCTGCGCCTCTACTATCATGTCTACTGGGATGGCCAGCTTTAGGATGCTTTAGCAAGCGTCATCTATTACCTGTACTAGCTGTTGATTTTGCTACACCACTTCATCGCGCTCCAGGCTCAATTCTTCCATATTGATTTTCTACTCACCGAGGACTTGTAGTGTGCAGCTCTCCCTAGCTCGTAGCTTTGCAGTTATCCCATCCTGTAAAACATATAAGGTATCTCGTGTGAGTGCAGCTATGTTGATATCGAGACCCTTTAGTGTGCTAACCGTAGGCTTGTTGGCCTCATTTATTTTCACTATGGTATTCGTCATCTGTGCGCACAACATTTGTTATATTATCATTGTTCCAACTGTGAGGCTGGTTGAAAGGGTACTAGCCTAAGGAGGGTGTACCTGCAATTCTTGCAACTTCACTCTGAGGGCCCCTAACACAATCTAGTTCTCCTGCGTGAAATTTTGGAGGGCCTCAGGGGTTACATCATGCACTACCTCACTGAGATCATGCAGATCATCCTTGGTTAGGTGATTGGGTCAATCAACAACTTCGATGCCTTGACCTTCTTACATGACCATGTCCGCTCAGCTAGGTGCTAGCGCTTCAACTGTGTTGACGCAGTTTGTGGGTCCACACCTCCCTCTTCTTCCTCTATTCCTGCCCATGCAAAGGCGACATTTGGCCCTCGTGTGCCTTTCAATTATCTCCTGTGTTACTGCTACTGCTACTGCAGCCTGTTCCTGCTTAGTTGTTGTCTATGCAACGTCCCATGCCACTTGCACTTTTGTTGCCACTGGTTCCTTCCTTCGCTTTTCGACCAACTATGCAATGTGCATCTTGGCCTCATCTTTATTTCATTGTTCCATTGACTTCTCTATCTTCATGGTGTCTAGAGTGTGCCACTCCAGTGGCCATGCCTCCAGTGCGTTAAAGGTGACGTCGTCCGTGGCTACAAAGGGTAGCTTTATCCATTGTTTGGTCGGGTCCTTGCGCACTCTAATGTAAATGTTATGAATGTTTGCTTTGAATTCCGCAAAACTCTGCAGGTTGTTGTAGACAGTGGGTGACAATCGCAACTTATGGTTGATCGTCATTTTGAGGTTCATCTCCATGAACACCCAGAATATTTTATTGTCACGGATCCTCTTGTTATCCTTTGTGGCCTAGAGCAAAGCATACTTCATGGCCTCTAGCAGGTCCCTGTTAATTATTGGGAATTGACTATCGTCCGGTAATTCCCCTTCCACGAGCACTATGGAAAGTAGAATCCATGCATAGTGCAACATTTTACCCTGTTCCTGTGCTTTGTTGCAATTCTCTAAGAAATCTTTATAGAGGAAATCGAACCAGTTAATCTAGACCCCTTCTGCACACTTCTCAGCTAGTGCAACCACCGGTGTGGGTACTTCGTCTACGTGACAATTGTGCATAACCTTACCAGCCACTATTTGGGTTGCCACTTTCACTGCTTTGTCACTGATGTTGGATAGGGCATAGCCCCTTTTCTTCTTTGCTAGCTTGTATTTTTTCTTCATGGCCTCCATGATGGCCCAGTCACTGCTCTTCCCCTTCGAGACGTCCACGGGATCGTCTCCTTTGCATGGAAGCCAAGAGATGCACTGAATCAAGTTTTTCGTGATGGGGATGGGCTTCTCCAGCCACAAGCACCCATCATGCACTAAGAATAACAGCTTCCTGATGACAAAAATGGTTATCGGGGCATGGTGGAAATACTGTACCCAGAGAAGGTTCAGTAGCCCAGCCTTTTCCACTCTACACAAGCACTTTCGTGGCTCTAATTCTATAACCCTCGCTGCAGTGTTCTGCTTGGGCTTCATGAGGTGACTGTTCTCAAGGTGAGGGAACTTCTCGTGGTCAGTAAGGTCCCAATATTTGAATTTTAGGCTTGACACTCATCCCAGGTGCGTGCCCTAAAAAATAATGTTTTCTCGGAGGAGCGAGGTCTGGAGCATGCTCTTGGTCTCTTCGAGGTCCTTGGGTACTTTAGCCTTCCATTTTTCTGGGGGCACATACGCGGGCAACTTTGTCGGGGGGTGTGAAGGTTGAGTTTCCTCCTCCATGCCTTCATCCTCATCTTCTGCGATGATTAGGTCCTCAAGGTCTTCCTCTTCTTCATCGGTCTCTATGGTGATGGCTTTCCCCTTCTCCTTTATTGACATCTTCGTGCACAGCGGGTTCCGCAGGGACACATGTACGGCAACCATCGCTTGTTTGTCCTTCTTGGGTCTTGGTGTGCGCAGTGAGTTTGGGATTTCTGCCACAATCGACCATCTTCCGAAGCATCCCCCGCAGTCAGGGCCTACACAGCCTCCTCGACAGTCATTTATGTTATCTCCATAACATCCTCGGCTGTTTCTATTATATCTTTCTAGGAATGTTGTGCTCGTGAACTTAGGGGCTCAATCAACACTCGAAACACAACAATAAGGGCTCTGCCCAATAGCTCAATTCCCAAATGACCAAGTGTTGTTTGTTGGGTAGCCCTTTGTAATTTATAGCACCTTTTGAATTTGAATTCGACCGCTCCCCCCAAATCCAGTTCATTAATGCTCCCTTGGCGACAGATTTTCCCAATTCCTACCCATAAATCACATCTTAAATTCCTGTCGCCTACTCCATTTGGTCTCAAGTCGAGCATGTTGGGTATACGACCAATAGTCCCACATTGACTAGAAGTGGGGAGGATCAAGGGTATATAAGGATGGACAAATATCTCCATTGGTATGAGGCCTTTTGGGTTAAGTCCAAAAGCAAATCCATGAGGGCTTAGGCCCAAAGCGGACAATATCATACCATTGTGGAGATATGTGGTGTCCAGAATCCTTACAATTGGTATCAGAGCCATGCCCCGAAGTTAGCCAAGTGGATGAATCCTCGGAATGTCGAACGAAGGTGGTGGGCCCCGGTAATATCACGATGGGATCCGTGGATGAGCTCGGTTAAAACAGGCGGTGTGCTCCGGATTCTTCATGGACGTGTCCTGCTCCCAACACGGTGAAGAGGAGTTGACCTGGGATAGAGCAAGCTCTCGAGGCAGGTGGTGTTCCATGTAAGGCGTGTGCTTCCAACGCATTGG
>APFE031556886.1:60392-87277 GCA_000404065.3 Pinus taeda
AGTACTTCTCTTTCAAATTTTTTCAAGAAGTCATCCACCTCACTCAACCCATCATACATAGGCAAGTCTCTTACCTCCGTTGCCATGTAGCGGAGCAACCTTGTAATCATATTACAGTTGAGCATGGTTACTTTGTGTAACTAGTTTTTCCATTGTTCTATATCCTCGTCAAAATATGATGTGCAAAAGCTTTTGCGCTCCCAAGAGATTTGGCCATCCGTAGTTGAATTTACCCAATCTTGCTCCTACATGGTTATCTTGTAGATGCAATCCAGATTGTCGTCATTGTCATAGTCGCACAATGGCTCTGTGTAGCACAATCCTTCTATAGGGTCTAAAGGTACCACTATGTGTAGAGACTTTTTCTCCAAGATCATCTTCCGCTTCTTTAGATTTATCACTCCATTCATGTTAGTGGCCCAATCTATTCCCAATAGCACTGGGTAGGGATTGTTGTCATCAACAATTACTATCACTTTGGAATTTACCAGTGTGTTTTCTCCTTTGATGTCTACTGTGATTCCTTGCAATCTCCCCATAGGTAGGATCTTTTGCTGGTTCGCCATTCGCAGTTGGATAAGAGACCATTGCAGTGCATACATGCCCATGTGCTCCCATGTCTACTTTGGCAAGACGTTCGCTTATGATCCTAGGTCTAGAATCACTTGGTCCATCTCATATTCCTCGATCTACACGGTCAATCTCATCTCCCTTCCTATTTGCGTCGTGTGCTTCCCGAGCTTCCATACTATGCAGGGTTCTCCTAGCGTGGTCCCAACGCATCTAGTTATGAGTTCTTACAGCCCCTTTATAGCCTTGTTGTTGCACAACAGCTTCATGCATGTCTCTAAGAACATAGTGAACAGCGATGGGTCCATTTCCAGCTCTAGTGTGTCTTTACATCCTGAAGTGGAGGCATCAACGAAGCTCCTCTTAGCTTCCATGAAGGTATCCTTAGCGCGCCCCAAATCAAATTTTGGTTCATTCGTTGGGGCCTCGCGAACCTAGGTACTTTCTTCAAGTTGCTTGCCTTTGTCATCCCATGTCGTAATACCACTCCAAAGAATGATATTAACATTTAGGTCTTCCTCGCGTAGCTCAGACCTCATCATTTGTAGGTTTTGAGTTGGGGGAGGTTTGAGTGCTCCTTTATCGTGCAACCTCGCTATCAGTGTTGGACATTCCTTTGTCCCATTATCAAAAAATGTACAATACATGTATGATGGCCATGTTGGATTTGTACAATTGTGGGCATAATGTCATGGCCCTCTGCAATTGTAACATATCAGCTGTCCACAACCTCTTCCTAGTCCCACTCCACCTCAACCTCGTTCGCACCCTTGAAATCCAGCGTGTATCATTCCAGTGTTTTAATCGAGGGCACATGTTTTAGCCTAAACTCTGTAGGTAGGAGTTCAATCCATCATCAATTCATAACTTCTACAGGTGCACTCATCATGTCCTATTCACCTGTAGAAATTACAGAACAACTGCTGTGAATTCTAAATAAATTCTATAATAGATGATAGTTATCTGTAGCATGCTTTCCTCCTATTTGAGAAATTGTGCACCATAATGTAGGTGCCACACATGGTCCAACTTGTACCTCTGGTCTTAGTAGCATTGGCCCTCCTCCCACAAGGTAATTCATGAACATTGGGCAGTGGTCCTTGTCATGCCTCTGGCCCTTGCATTTTACGCACCATACCTCATTGCGCACTTCTAAGCAAGCCATCCTGTCTTGTTTCAAACTCTGCATCTCAAGGCACAAGTTTTTCATTTGCACGTGAATCTGCTAAACTCCCAGGTAAGGATCTTGTATCCGAGTCTCATGCAATCTCATTGCAACCTCCAAAGCCTCAGCCTGAGTGGTTACCCTTTGTTGTGACAATGTGTTCCATAGATGTGATGTTAACGATGCTATAAACCATTCACGGTGTTACCCATCTGTTAATGTCATGTTTGCTCCATGAATTGTGCACTTCAGTATTTGATCCAACTCCCATGGGGTTTTTCCTAGTAGCATTGTGATTTCCTTGAATCCAATGATCCATTGTGCCTTTGATTTTGGCCTACTAAATTCTTTCTTTAGTGTAGCTTGGATATCCTCTATCCCTGCATTCAGATTGTCATTGGAATTCTTAATGTACCGGGTCAGTGTGCAATCCTACAAAGCACTGACCAATGTTTCCTTCTTTATATTTTCTTCCATGACACCATGTGCTTCCCATACAACTTTTATCAAAAACCAAAACTGGTCCAGATCTTCATTCCCTACTCCCTTTAACACTGGTAACTTTATTGCCCTAGCCATACTGCTTTGTGGTGGTGGTGGATGTGTTATTAGAGAAGTCTAGGGTGAAGACGATAAAACTAGTGGTGTTATGGGTGGGGGTGGTATGCGTAGAATTCTCTGCCTTATTAGATTGATCACACTTCTTGGCAAAACCTTCACGAGCTCTACTTCACCCCCTCACAGAGGTGAAATCAAGGGGATAGTGCTACCTTCATTTGCGTATATTTTCCCACTCTGAATAGCCCCAAACATCAATTTATTTGCATAACACATTTTTCACATAACATCTTTTTAATCCAAGTGTTCAAAGATTTAACGTACTTACGTTGCAGTCCCTTGAGGAAATGTCGTTTTGCCTTGATAAAACTGACTGAAGTATATATTGTGAATTCAGTGATGAATCCTCCTATGATTTGATTGGGTAGTGATCAATAGCACATGCGATCTTATCTTTTGATGCTTCCAGTCTGTGCACCAATTTTGGAGTCCACAAAATAGGTTTGTCGAGTTTACACCTTCCTTGGCTATCTGCTAGCTTTGCGATCCACTCGTACAACTCAGTAGGGAATAATGAAAAGAAAATTTCATGGATCGTCATATACAAGTAGAAATCTAACTACTCTTCCTTTAATAGTCATGGATTCCTATTTTCTTGAATCTCGAACTCATGAATCTCTCTGTTCAACCACTCTTCAATTCCTATCTTTGTTGGATTCCAGTGATATGACATCAGAAATCTCTATGCAGACCCCGATCTCAGCAACAGAACCATTTGTTGGCTTGTTGGGGCCTGACCCAGGTTTAGAGTTAATTATCCAAACAAGTCTCGATACTACTCGCCCTTTCGGTAATAGTCCGCGGAGCCCGGATTGAGGTCTAACCCAAAGTAGTATGGAAGGGTTCTAGAGCTAGGTTTCCACACCCTTGAGATGTTTGAGAGGTTTGATGGGTCCTTTGTTTGCTCCTACATGCAGGTTGCTTCGCAGACTTTCCATTCCTCGTGGCCTGATACACTGTCCTCGCACAACCCTAACAAGGGGTTGTGCCACGCTCTGCACTATTACCCGAGATCTTACTTATCTTCCAGTTTTAATTAATTACCTTTGCCTCCTTGAATGTCTTATAATTAGCAATACAAAGCATTCAACAATACAAAGCATTCATACACGTTCGCGCAATAGATAAACAATTTATTTGCAAATTATTACTATGATGCATTAAACTAGGAAAATATACACAGAATTATAGCAAAACTTCCCTTTATTGATTCTTCCAACGGTTACAGAATTGACCTGCCCTGCGAACTCAACTGCAGTGGTTTGCGCACTCAACTGATGACTACTATGCCTCTGCACACTCAACAATAGAGCCTTCTCCTACTCTACGCCCCACAGACACACTTTACACTTAGATTCAATCACTTAGACTTCTCATCCTTATATTAGTTAGTTTTTCTACACTTAGAGCCTCACTCAATTTATACAATCCCATGGTCCGGAGACCATGGTTAGGTCTATCTAGCCAATATTACATTACAAAAACATGGGTGGACAACCTTGTGACTCTATTAAACTTTCGCACCCTGCAGATGTAATTTGTGGAGCTCTTACAACAAGATTTAGTCAAAACTTGGGCTTTAAGCCCCAAAACATGCCTTGGGTGGATTCCATGCCCAAAAATATGCACCATGAAACCATGATTACCATACCTTAATTAGAAGTTGTCCCCAAGGAACTATTCATTCAAACTTGTAGCTAGTAGATTGTTTAAACTTTGAGTAAGAATGATGGGGGGTTCATTGAATTGAAGAAATCCCATAGCGATCCTCTTGTTGTAGGCTTACGATAATATTTAAAAAATGTTTTAGGATTCATGATGGATTTATTATGTCAAGCAATTATAAGGTTATGATGATGCTAATTCCTTGGAATTTGCACTCAATTTCTAGCATGAGAGGTTTATGGTAGGGGGATAATGGTCCCAATTGATCAAGAAACCCTACTTATGGTGTTTAGGCTAATGCAAATTGAAGAATGATAGTATTTCAGAAAATATCCAAAGAAAAAACTTATGGAGTAGTTTCTCAAACTAGGAGAGCTTTTGGTGAAGAATTGAAGTGGATTTAATAAGAAGTCTCTATCAACACCTTGGCTAGATTTGGCTGTCATCATTCAAAGTTACTTTACATGTGAGGGAGGCCACAGGATTGACTTGGCACCATTTCAATTTGTTGGACCACCTAAGGTATTAAAAATTGGTCAACATATCTTTCTTTCTCTAGAAGACACTCCAACATATGACCACCAATATTCAAAATGTCTAGTTTCCCAAAGGAAGCCCTTTCACATCACTCCCTGATCAAAAGACTAGTGGAGAATGCACTCTGAATATAAATCTTCACATGGAAAGAGGTTGTGAAAGGACCAAGATCAGAAGTAGAAGCAAATTAGCAGTTTCTACAAATCCACCAAATATGTAACTACTACAACCCTTGAGGAGGCAAGCACTATAACTCCCAAAGCAAGATAAGTTATTGAGTTTAAGAAACAAGAAGAAGAAGCTAGGGGAGACCACAACAGTGATCTAGAGATCACTAGAAGTTGACCTCAAATGAGGATACTAAGGCAAAGGACCAAAATACCTACACACGTGGTCATTCCAAAAAAGAAGAGACAAGTACTAGAAGAAGGAGGAGTCAACATTGGTGTCTACAAAGAAAGAAGGAAACCCTACTACAATGTAAGAAATAACAAGGATGGAAGAATGATAAGAGATACATTTTGCCAAAAAGATAGATTTAGAAGAGGTGGAAATCACTGCTACAAGATTCAACCAGAAGGGGTGGAAGAGGAAGAAGAGGTACCTACTACATCACTAATGGAAGAGGAGGAGGTATTTGTTGCAACACAGGTTGATGAAGAAGAAACCCTTGCTACAGAAAAATAAAGAGTGGGGTAAATTAAAAATTTAGACCACAAGAACTAGCAGGGATGAAGGGAGAAGAAAAGGAAGCCCTTATTACAACATACGAAACAATAGATGAAAACTTGCAAGAGGATTCTATTGTTGTGCTCCATTTTCATTACACCAAATTTTGAAGTGTCATTAAGAACATATAGTATTGGGGTGCTAGAATTGATGTTAAGATGTCAAACTCTATTATATGATGTAATTTATTTTATTAATAAAAAATGCTAAAGCTAAAGAAAGGGGACAAGAAACAAATTATGATGCCTTGGGGAGGGGAAAACTTAACTTAAGAGGAAAAATATACCTTGGGTGAACTTTTCCCTTTGATGTGTAGGTTATTCTTCCCAAGAAGTTGAAAGGATGGGAAGATGAAGGGTCAAGATGTGAGTATAAAAATAAGGAAAAGGAGAAATCAAGGGGGTTCTTCTTCTTGGCTATTAAGCTTATATTTTCTCTGTCTTTTATTACTCTCTCATACATGTCTCTCTTAGTTAGAAAATTCAGATTGAAAAAATTATTGACCATAGAACCATCAAAGGTTTAGATGTTATGATTGGTTAACATTTGTGAGTGACAACTTATGTGACGATAAATGAATGTGTTGCAACAAATTTTCTTCGACTATATGGCTTTGAGGACTAGAAATGGTCCCTTTTGTGTGTGGCACATAGAGCACTAAATATTGGAGTGTTGAGGGACTACAAAGATTAGACGACTCCATTATGCTATGAATATCGACATTTTCATTTATGAATGTTTATGGGCCTTGTCAAGGAATGGAAAAGATGAACATTGAGATTTGTTCCTATGTGTGGAGGAGAGTGACCTTCCCTTTTTATGTTAAATCTATTCTTGAAACTATGTGTTAAATCTTGAGTTCAGTTTTTCCCTCAAGGAAACAACATCTAACTCGACGTTGGCCAACTATGAGAAAGACTATTCAATAATAAAGCCTATGGTTGGGTGGATAGTGGCTCACCCTTCTTCAATTCCATATTGAAAAATATTTGACTCAAGGTAAGCATATTTTATGCATGATTATTTATTTTTTCTTTCCATCAACTTTATATGTACATGCATTTACCCTTAAACAAATTTATCATGCCTATAGTTGTTATACTATTTAGTTATAGCTTTGTAACGCCCTCCTCCCACATTTATCCAAGCTAACCATTCTACAGGCATATACATGTGACAAAGAGTTACTATGGTATGATTCAACTTCCCAAGTATGATTAAGGATGTGGGACTAGCATGAAAATACCAATCTGACCTTCCACACATGCTATAGAACCTTCAGGAACCAACCAACCTTTCCAGGTGACCAACCCCTAAGACAACTTGCCTTTTCATTGCCCTAAATCCTTAGTCACCCCATGTCAAGGCACGCATGTGACTGGGACCCTCCATTCATTCTCGCAATAAGGCATCCATATGACTGTGCCCTTTTTTAAGCAGTTTTGTGTAGCGACCTTGGATTTTGTTCCACTTTTTTGGGGCTAGGACTCAGGCCACTGCCTAGAACTTAATGAAACTTTTAGAAATGATAAATAACATACAAACAAGGTTGTAAATGTAAACACTTGAACAAGGACTTCACTTGACCTCTACTAGCCATGGAAGGAATTCCGTCAAACATATCACACATATGAAATCTACAAGTCACAACATCATATCTAAGCATAGGGGTCTCATAATTATCTAAGAATCATTAAATAGGACTGGTGTCTCCTCACAATAGCTAGATTGTTATCTATTGGGTCCTTGATTCACTAACATTTCATATACTAACAAAAACATGAAAAGAGCCATACATCATAATTGTCATAAAACACACTTATAATCAACAAATAAAAAGAGATATATCAATGAGGAAACAATCATTAAAGTAATGTGATATCAAGCACATTTACTCATGAAAGTACCAACAAAAATGATCCCTTATTAACATATGAAAATCAAACCAAGATAGGGACTTGTACGTACCACCCAGGGAAAATTTTAAGGATGGATATCTATTTGAAACTTTAGAAACCTTATAGAATATTAGTAATCTATAATATAAAAATTTAAAATGTTTGATGATATTATTGTAAAAATATCTAAAAATTAGATTATATTGTATTAGTCTATATAAGATATTTGCGATTTTTAAGGTAAAATAATTTCATACTATAAAACTTGGGCGAATTATTTTTAGAAAGAACATAATTTGGAAAATATTTTTTTGGAAAATGTATATTAAATTAGCCCACCTGTGAATATTAGCCACTAAAATTTTCCCTGGGACCACTTGACCATATATTGAGCTGAACCAAATATCTCTTTCTGCCAATCACCCTCAGACCATATTCCAACCATGAAAATGGGATCTTATGAAATAACTAAAACAAAACCAAACCAAGGCTTCCAAAGGCCAAACCACCTCAATCCTCAACCATTGATTCCACCTCACAGTCAAACATCACTAACCATCACCAGATCAGTCCCTACCCAAGCTTTCCAGTGCTTTAGAGTGTTTGTTCCAACCAAGGCTTCTAGGGCTAGTAACTCAACCCACAACTATTGTCGACCTCCAGGTCATTTGTCCAACTCAGCCTTCTGATACTAGTAACTCAACCCACCAAGGGGTCTAGTGTGTTTTAGCAACCAAGGCTTCTAGGACTAGTAACTTAACCCAAGTTGTTATAGGGCTTATAACATTTTTCCAACCAAGGCTCTAGGAACTAGTAACTTAACCCACAACCAAAATAACATGAGAACAAAAAAAAAAAAAGAGGTAAAACCCACAACACCATTGCTATCTAGGGAATGGAAGGACAATGAAATACCACTACCAATCTAGGTAATCATGGATGCCAATAAGAGATCATAACCAAGAAACCACATGCATGTGACATGCATGCCAAAACTAGAAAGGAAATCTTACATGCAACTTGGTAACTACAAGCAAAACCCATTGTAGTTGCTAGTCTCAATGTCCTCTTTCACTTTCCTGCTCTTAGCTTTCCTTCTTGCTCCAAATCCAAAGTATGACACACTCCTCTAAGAGTGCTCCAAGAAAACTGTAAGTGTCTAAGAGTATGAGAGAAAGAGTAGAAAATGAGAGCTCCAAAACTAAACTAAAAAAATGATAAACACACAAAAGCTACAAACTGATCCTCGGAAGCCTTTTTATTAATGATGCCTCTATTTTCTTCATTCTCCATTATTTTTCCTTCATTTTCCTCCTCACATGAAACCTACGACCTTTCACCTCCCTCTTTTCCTAATTTCCATTATTTTCATCAACAAAATGACAATTAATTCCACCTTGCCTTTTTAAATCCTTTTCCATTGTCTTTGCCAATTTTGATAGCCATTTATTAATCACTAGTGATCCCCATCACTTATGTTTTTCCCCAACATTCAACTTGAAATATGTCTCCCATGACATTGGTTATTATTTTACCTTTATTAACTTTATTACATGTATTTTTGACCAAGGTTGTTACAAGCCCTTTATATACATATTAAATTTTGTAACTACATTGGTTGAGAAATATATTCTTAATAAATATTTTGAATCGGTCACGTTGGCATTTCTACTATAATTTTTTCTTCGTGGATGTTCCAGAAACTAAAAGTTGGACCATAATGAGGGGAAATCTTGTTGATCCTCTAGCCCCACTTCTACATATTAGATCACGAAATTTTATGAAATATGATTAGACGAATTTAAGATTCCTAAATGCATCTTTAAACATGTTACCTTGGAACTTCCTCTATAAATTTTCTTGTGGGAGGTTTCAGAGGTTGAAAAGTGGACCATAGTGAGCGGACATCATGTTGATCTTCTAGTCCACTTTTTGGATATTATGTCACTATAGTTTATGGTATATGACCAAATGAATTCAATCTTCATGGATGCTCCTAAAATCATGCACTAAACATGCCATGTTGGGATTTCTACTATAACTTTTCTTCTAGAATGTTGGAGAAGCTCAAACGTGGACTTGTTAGGGACCTATAATCTATAGGATCGATTAATTATTATCTATTGATTTTTATGTCATGAGATATTGCAAATAATATTCCCTTATGCAAATTATTTGCAAAGAAAAAATAAAATGAAAAGGGGATATAAAAAAAATGATATATGTATGAAAAATAATATATATATATAATATATATATATATATATATATATATATATATATATATATATATATATATATATATAAATATATATATATGACAGAAAACCCATAGAAAATAAAAAATATGTGCTAATATGTCGCATTACTTGTTAAGTAATTTAGTATAAATTAGTTAATCGCACAGTTTAATCACGATTATGTTAAATGGTAATGAAGTTCTTGACATGATGCTTTTTTTCATTTATAATAAAAGTCATCCTACAATCTATGCCATGATCTAACCCTCTCAGATCAACGACTCACAATAACTACGGAACCCCCCCCCCCCCCCCCCCCAAGCCCCTCTCTTCCGAGGGTTAATAAGGGAGCAGGGGGTTCGAAAAGTGGATTCCCCAAATCCCGCTGTTGGAATGTGGCACTCCCTTATGGACTTTGGAACCCCCTCCGCCTAAACTACTCAGCACTGACTCCCCCCTCTTTGAAATCTGCCTTTCGACCCTTCCCGCCTAATTATAATCATTAACCACACTTCTGCCATATGTCATGTCTCCTCCAATTTGCTCCTGCCACATGTCACATTCCTTTCCCACTCTTCTCTGCCTCTTGTCGCATCCATTTGTCTATCATACAACCATTAATATCTGTTTCTGATTATAATCATTCCCATATTAATGAATATGTCCTGTTAAATGGAAAACTTTCAACAGTAACATGATCTCCCCAAAAAATAAACCAAAACCCTGTTTAGTTGGCCTTTCCTCTGCAATCCTACTACATTAAATGACTAAACATGCTACTACTACTACAACCTCATCAAGTCAAATAGTGTTCCTCTAACCAAATCCCAATTAATTTAATTTTTTCTCTTTCAGTTCTTTCAACACGTCTTCAAAAGGAAGGTCAAAATCCAAAAGGGGAAACTGTATGCTTCCCCCTGTAATTGAATTAGACCATAATCCCTTAGTGTATGAACATTATATGATCTTTGAGACTAGTTGTGAGTTCGACCTCTACGAACTCCACAATTGGTTAAAATAAAAATTCCTTTATCTCAGTGATGAATTGAGTTTGTTGGACTCCTTCCTACATCAATTCATGTTTTCCCAAACCCATCATTTTCCAAAATTTATCTCATAGTTCCATTTTAGGTACATACCCAGTCAAAGAGAAATTGTTTCTTAGAACAATGACATTTTGTTCACAATTACCCTTTACTCCGTATGCCAATTGCTTCATATTCAAAATTCAGCCTCTTTGAAACCTTTTTTAGTGGATCCCCTCATGGAACTCTACAAAAACTTGAATTTGCTGCACAGAGCTAAAATTTTGAAGACATTTCTACCTGAGAATGTCCAATTCAAAAAACATACGCTCCTTATCAATCCTCAATGTTCCCTGAAATGAAAAAACATATTATCTTTATAGTTTCTTCCTTATTGGGCTATCAAACTGATCAATGGTTTGATGAAGCCATTATAGGTTTTTTATCAGTGTTTTCAACAAAAGAAACACCTTCAATCATTTTTCATTATAGTGAATTTTTGGAAATACTAATAGGGTGGGCGAATCAATATTCCTTAGTAATTATCACTTTTAAATATTTTAGAAAATTAGTTAATCTTCAATTATTATTAATGTTTATCCAGTAACGACAATAAATAGAAGAACACAATAGGTACAAGAATTTTAGGTGGAAACCCCCTTATGGCTCAAAAGACATCAATCTTTTTTCTAATAAATTCTTTAATCTTCAACCCCAACTAAAATGAAAGTTACAACTTCCTATAATTATGGAAACACATTCTTCTCTAGTTGCTAAAGGCAAGACACCCCAACACCCTGGTTTCTTCAGTAATCAATTGAATGGATGCCCCAACATCCTAGACCAACCTACCACCCTAACCTGTTCACAGGCTCCAACCTATAGGTGACTTCATGCACATGTCTAACACCTCTATAGCACCCTATAATGATCATAAGTGAGACATGAGTGTGGACTCCCATACCAGGGACAATGATCCACAATACGATATGACTTACAATGAATTTCTTGTACTTGACCCAACACCCAATCACACTATGAACTGCAAACCAACCATGACATCATCCCAACAGTGACTCCTATACCTCCCAATAATGCCTCTTCAACTCTAGGCAGATTGACTCTTTTACAATAAAGAGTCTTTCAATGATGACTCATTTACAAATTTACAATGATGACTATTTTACAACACTAGTTTTCTGACAAGACCTGACACTTGACTCAACATTGCTTCTTGGATCACTTGTAGCTACTGAGGTATTGTTGTTCTTTCTTCAAGTAATGGTACTTTTACATTGCATGTCCTTATAGTATGTGTCTGAGTTGTTCTAAAGTGTCATCCTTCTTGCACATGCATTAACAAGCAAGAACTAAACAAATACAAAACAATATACTTACGTTATCATACAAAAAAATATGTCAGAGATGATACTCAAAATTCAAACGCAAACACTAATCATAGATATATTCTTGTAGCAAGCTTACCCTTGACTGTTCATGTGTGATCCTTACCGTAGTGATCCTTGAATGCATACTTTTTCTTTCCTTCTAGGAGCTCGATATTGAATCTATTGTATCTAAGTAATTTTGGATATCTAAGATTTGAAAATTTATCCTGGCTTATCCCTCTAAGTTCTCTTTCCAACCCCATAGGTCTAATGGATTTTGGATTCTTCAAGAAAGAGTTATGCCCAATCTCACACAATGACCTAATTATAAACTAGTTCAGTGGAGAGAACTTTTATGAAGTGCCATGTGTCATTGTTTCAACCTTATACCTTCAACACAATACCTAACAAACTAAAATTTATCTTATTTCTATCACTATTTATGAAATTTGAATCCAATTCTCAGAGATAACATTATGATGATTTTCCCTAGGTCACCTGTTTGACATGGAATTTACGAGCCTGCAAAAACCGTAACTTCATCAGATCATATATCCGAATATATAGATAAAAAATATTAGGAATTTGGTTACATGGTTCATCATGATTTCATCTAAAATGAATTTTAATTTCAACATCTGATGGTTCGTAGAAAAAACGTTATAGGGAAATTTCCACGATGGCCTGTTTGAAGCAGTGAAATCCTCGAATCCAAGCCTCTAAACTTGCTTGAAAACAAACCTTCAAACACGATCATAATTTTGTGCCGTAACTAGACCTTAACGAAAACTTAAAATCCCTACAACAGATCTTGTGTTAGAAGCTCATGAGGGCCGAAAAATTACAGAGATCTTCTGACAAGATACTTCATTAAAAAGTGCTTGCTAGAGGAGGATATGAGGGTCACTATCTATAGAAATGTCTTGAGTTGAGAGGGTCCTCAAGAAGTGAACATTGTAGGGATTTTAGAAGCATGAAAAATTATTAATTATTTACTATTCAATGACCACAACCAATCATGAGTGTCATGCCACAACCCCATGGGGTTTTAGCCCACTAACTAGGGTTACTAACTTCAAACAGGAATAACTCTCAAATCGTCAAGAACTACGTGGCATCCCATATATCAATGGAAACATCTCAATGAGTAGAACCCATATTGATTATTATTTACTCATAATAATATGATTTGTCAAGATAAAATTTTGATGAAAGATCAAGGTAGCCCCTAGTTATGTTTGGGTTGACACCAATGACAACCACTGATCAGCAATCTCCCCCTCTGTAATTGATGGCAATGCATGTACTCCCCCTGCGATCATGACACCCCTTCCTACTGCCTTATCTCCCTCTTTGACATTAGTGGAAGAGGGTAACTCCCCCAGATAAACTGTCATCTTGTGGACCTATACACACCTATACTCGCCCTTTCTACTTAGTTACATAAGAAAAATTGTCTAATGAGAACTTGGGAGAATCCCAAGCTTTTGATGAAGATACTCAAATGCTTAACGAGGTAATGGTTTGTTGAAGATGTCAGAAATTTTTTTCTTTGTGCCAACATATTCAATCTTTATATTGTTTTCAAAAAACTGCTCTCTAACGAAATGATATTTGATTAGAATGTGCTTTGTTTTGGAATACATCACAGGATTCTTGGAGATATTGATGGCACTGGCATTATCGTATAAGACGGGAATATGCTCATAAAACTTGACTTGAAGATCTTGCCAAGTTTTCTTTATCTAGAGAAATTGAGTACAACAACTTGTTCCCGCGATATATTCTACTTCCACAGCGGATAATGATAACGAAGACTACTTCTTACTTAACCGTGAAACAAGGCAACCACCTAGATAGAATGTTGCTCCACTACTACTCTTTTGATCATCAACACTTCCTGCCCAATCTGCATCTGTATAAGCTTAGATAGCTAGATCATTTCCTTTGGAATACCATAAAACATATTTTTTTGTGCCCTTAAGATATCGAAGAATTCTTTTAACGACAATAATATGAAATTCTTTTGGTGCTCCTTGGAATCTTGCTACTTGTTGAACTTCCTACATTATGTCTGGTTAAGAAGCTATCACATATTGAAGGCTTCCAATCATAGATCTATACAACCTTTGGTCCACATCCTTTAACGAATCTTCTAAGCATAACTTTCAACCTGTTACCATTGGGGTATGGGAAGGCTTGCAATATTCCATCTTGAATTTCATGAGAATTTCCTTTATGTACTTGGTTTGATATATAAATATTAGGCTTTATCCTGATGAGATATATGAAGCCCTAAAGAGTATGTCAACTCGCCAAGTAGAGACATTTTAAACTCACTTTGCATGTTTTGGCAAAGTTTTTACTTAATCTGTCATCATTGCTTCCAAAGATTATATCGTTCGCATATACCTCGATAATTGTTAGGTTATCTTGATCCACTTTCACATAGATATCAATGTCAGTGCTTCCTTTCTTGAATCCTTGTTGATGTAGATATCCATCAATATGAGTATACCAAGCTCTAGGAGCTTGTTTGAGAGCATATAGTCCTGTCTTTAATCTACAGACACAGTCTTTCTTGCATAGAGTAGAAAACCTCCCTATGTTTCAATGTAAACATATCCTTCTAATTCATCATTTATAAAGGTTGAATTAACATCCATTTGCTACGCCATGATTTTTCTCGAGCATGCATAAGTGAGAAACATCTTGATAGATTCCATTCTGGTAATGGGAGAAAATTTTTCTTCAAAATCAATTCCTTCTACTCGTGCATATCCTTTGTAGACTAATCTTGCCTTATTCCTGGTAATCTATCCACCCTCATTCAATTTTTTTTTGAAGGCCCATTTAGTTCCAGTAACATTTTTATTCTTTGGTTGTGGAACCAATTCACAAGTGTCATTATTCTCAATTTGATTCGGCTCTTCATTCGTAGCTTCTACCCAATGTTTATCTTGACTAACTTCCTCAAAATTGCTAGGCAAACATTGCTAAAAGAGCAAGGTGGGCTTGATTTGATAAACACATTTTTTTAATTATTTTGCTTCTAATTCCTTCATTTATGTTTCTGACAATTTTATTTGTCGAATGATTCTTTTGACACCATTCTTTTAAAAATTTTGGAAAAGTTTCTTATACGTCCTGTTGATCATTTCTTATTTCCTCTTGGTTGACTATTGTTTCCTTACATGATTGGTCTTGTTCCAGAGCTTTTCTTTGTCCTTCACAGATTCTACCTCAGGCCCATCATAGATGATCTCATTGTTATCCTTTAGAACACAGTCTTCATCAAAAGTAAAATTTATGCTTTCAACTATTTGTTTTCACCTCATATTGTAGCATCTATAAGCCTTTCTTTTGAGTGAATAACCAATGAAAATACATTCATCAACGCTGGAATTGAACTTGCCCAATTTTTTGTCTTCTCTTTTGATGTAGCATTTACTTCCAAATATTTTGAAGTATTTGACATTAGCTGATCTTCCCTTCCATAGTTCATATAGAGTCATGTTACAATTGTTCCTAAGAAGACCTCTATTTATAATGAATGCGACTGTATCGATTTCTTGAACCCATAATTTATCATTCAATTTTGAGTCATTTAACATTGTTCTAGCCATTTCCTGTAGGGTTTTGTTTTTCTTTCAACAACTCCATTCTGTGGTGGTGTTCTAACTATTGAGAATTTCCTTTTCGTTCCATTTTCATCATAGTATTTCTGAAATGCTTTGGACATGAATTCTCCACCATTATTTGATATCAAAAATTTGCCCTTCAAATCGATTTCATTTCCAACCAATTCCTTGTATATTTTGAAACATTCGAATCCCTCAAATTTTTTCTTTAAGAAACTGAAGATTGTCATTCTGGTGTAATCATCTATCATTAGCATAAAGTATAATTCACTGTCCAAACCTTTTATTCTCATAGTATCACATAGATCAGTATGTAATAGTTTGAATGGACATGGTGCAAAGTGTTCCTTTACCTTGAACTCAAATTTTCTCTATTTGATGTGCTGACAAGATTCACATATTGTATTGGTAGGTTTTTAAATTTTAGGCATTTCTCTTACTTTTTCCATTTTGTTGATCCTGGCCAAATTGTCGAAATTTATGTCCCATTCATTTGTGCCATAACCAACTTTCATCTTATTTTTTCAAAAAGAACCCTTTCGGTGTTTCATCCAAAATTTATATGTCATTTGGAGCTCTACTTTATATAGCCACAATTTTTCCAAATTTTCCTTTCCTGATTTCACATTTATTAGAGTTGAATAACATCATGTGTCTTTGATCGCACATATATCGAAAAATGAGCGGATTTTGATTCATATTTTCAACCAACAAAACATCATTTGCTAATGCATCCTTGCTTCCAAGTGTGAATGTACCTGCTCTTATGACATTTGAAGAGCTATCATTTCCAAAAGACAATGTTCCATCCTTCTCTTCCTTCAAGGATATGAACTTATCTTTATCTCCAATCATATGTGTTGAGCGACTACTATCAACATACCAAATGTTTTTGTTTATTTGAGCCTTGAGAGCGATAACACATTTTTTAGTCTTCTTTTTCCATACTTCTTCATTCTGATTTTGCGATAATTCTTCTGAAGAGCTTCCATGTTTGAAATCTTTAGCTAGATGTCCAAAATTGTTACATTTGTAACATGAGACATCATCTCTCAAATGATCAAAGTTTTTGATATTCTCCTGACTTCTGGAATATCAATTTCTAAAAGATCTCCTGGAACTATATTCATTCCAAACATACATGCGGCATTCTACAACTCTATGTCCAAACCTTCGACATGAATAACAATGAGAAGAAAAGATAGTTTGATACTTGGGAGGAAATCTTCTTTGAAGAATTGTTTTCCATGGTTCTTCGTATGATGCTTGATATCTTGATTTAGCTAAGAGATCTACCTGCTTGGTATATTTTTCATATCCATATTCTTTTGTTGTCATTAGAAGGACTTGACTCATTTTCAAACTTTTCTTTGTAGCTAAGGTCACTCTTGTCACTACATGATCATTGATTGCTAATGAGTTCTTCCAATGCCTTTGAGCTGTTGGTGTAGCTTTGAAGACTATTTCCATTTTTTACTTCCTTCCATAGAGAGACTATTTTAACTTCTAACGCCTCACTTTCCTTGTTGCTTTGCTTTAATTCTTTCATGAGACATTCTTCAATTCGTTTGTATTATTCAACCTTGATTTTAACATTTAGGACCTGTACCCTTTCTGTCTTTAATCTGTCTTCAAGAGTGTTGACATGATTCTTTTTGGCCTTGAGATTTTTGATAACCTTGATCACTTCATTTTGAAATTCAACCTCAGTCATCCCTTCTTCTCCTTCTTCATCAGATCCCTCTTTCTTATTGTGCTTGGCCATAAACAATACTCTTTAGTTGATTTATTCTTTGTTATCAATGTCTTCATGAGACGAGGAGCTATCTTATTTGGACAAGAAACTCTTCTTGCCTTGCTTGCTGTACTTCTTAGGGCCTTTCTTTCCCTTCATAACAACCTCATTTTTGTGAGGACACATAGTTGCAAAATGCCCAATCTGACCACAATAAAAACATATTAATGGAATTTTACCTTTGAATTTTCCCGCATCTGTTCTCATTTTCCACATGAAGTAGGAAAGTTCTTTACTTGTAAATTCTTCTTCATCTTCTTTCTTTTTTTCACCCTTACAACTGCAAGTTTTTGCTTTTGAAGTCTGCTTGTCCTTACTAGACTTCTTGGATGCAGAAAATGTTGTTTCTAAATAAGATGTGCCATTGTCTTCTTCAATCCTAATTTCATATGCTGTAAGAATTACATGAAATTCATCTATGTTGAGATTGTTCAGATTAAATCTATCTTCCAAGACAGATAACTTTGGGTTGAATCTTGCTAGAAAGGTTCTAAGGATCTTTTAGACAACAAATTTTATGTCGAAAGGTTCTCCCAAACCTTCAAATGTATTTGTTGTTTCATCAACACGTTGAAAGTATCCAACAATATCTTCACCTTCCTTCATTCTGAGTTACTCAAAATTTTCCCTGAAAATTTGAAGCTTTGCTTCTTTCACCCGTGAGTCACCTGCATATATATTCTCAAGCTTGCCCCATACCTCTTTAGTAGTTTTTCAACTCAATACCTTAAGATTGATAGATTTGGTAAGCCCATTGATAATAAGATCTTTAGCCTTTGCATCATATACCATATTTTTCATACCTTGTTCATCCAGGGTCGATGTGAAGCGTTTTTCAATGATTTCCCATACTTTGTATCCTTGTGCCAAAAAATTCACTTGCATTCTTCCACTCCAAAGTGCATAGTTATTTCCATTGAACAGAGAAACTCTATTCTTGGTGTATTCTATGATATCCTTCTAGTTGTTAGACTTCTATTGAAGGAACCAAGCTCTGATTCCAATTCTTGGAAATACTGAGAGGGGGGTGAATATATATTCCTTAGAAATTAGAACTTTTAAATCTTTTCAGAGTATTAGTTATTATTAAATTATTATTAATGTTTATCCTGTACCAACAATAAACAAAAGAACATAATAGGCACAAGAATTTTAGGTGGAAAAGCCCCTCTAGGTAAAAAATCACCAAACAATTTTCTAATAAATTCTTTAATCTTCAACCCCAACTGAAATGAAAGTTACAACTTCATGGACTTATAGAAAACAATTCTTCTCCATCTCCCATTGGAAGGACACCCCAACACCCTGGTTTCTTCAGTCGCCAACTAAATGGATGCCCCAACATCTTAGACCAACCTACCACCTTGAAGCGTTCATAGGCTCCAACCTATAGGAAAATTCATGCACTTGCCTAGCACCTCCCTGCCACCCTATAATGATCAGAAGTGAGACAAAAGTGTGGAATCCTGTACTAGGGACAATGATCCACAATACAATATGACTTACAATGATTATCTTGTGCTTGACCAAACACCCAACCATGAAATCATCCCAATCTAGACAAACTGACTCTTTTACAGTAATGACTCTTTCAATGATGACTATTTTACAAATTTATAATGATGACTCTTTTACATCACTGGCTTTTTGAAAAGACCTGACACTTGACTCGACATTGCTACTTGGGTCACTTGTAGCCGATGAGGTACTATTTTGCTTGCTTCAAGTAATGGTACTTTGGCATTGCATGTCCTTGAGCTAGTATGTGTCTGAATTGTTTTAAAGTGTAATCCTTCCTGCACATGCATTAACAAGCAAGACCAAAACATATACAAAACAATACACTTATGGTGTCCTACAAAGAAATATGTTAGATATGATGCTCAAAATTCAAATGCAAACACTAATAACACATACCTTACTTTATAAGACTTACCCTTGACTATTGATGTGTGGTCAAAACTGTAGTGATCCTTGAATGCATAATTTTTCTTTCCTCGTCGGATATCAATATTTAATCTATTGTATCTATGTAATTTTTGGTCTCCAAGGTCTGAAATATCATCATGCAGTAGCCATCTCAGTCCTCTTCCCAGCGCCATAGGTCAAATCAAGATTAGATTTTTAGGAAATAGTTATGCCAAATCTCCCATGATGACTTGATTATCGACTAGTTCAGTAGAGTGAACTTGTACAAAGTTCCACATGTCACTGTTTAGACCTTTGGCCCTAAAAATGATACCCAACAAACTATAGTTTGTCCTCTTTATTTCACCATTTACAAAATTTGCATCCAATCCTCAAAGAGAAAGTTATGATAATTTTCCCGAGGTATCCTGTTTGACATGGAATTCAGGAGCCTACAAAACCCTAACTTCTTCAGATCATATCTTCGAAACAATAGTCAAAAAGATTAAAAATTTGGTCATGAGGTTCATCAAGATTTCAGCTCAAATGGATTTTAATTTAAACTTCTGAAGCTGTGTAGAAAGCACGTTATAATGAAAATTCAACGATGACCTATTTGAAGAAGCAAAATTCTAGAATACAAGGCTCTAAACTTGCTTCAAAACATACCTTCAAACATGATCATAATTTTGTGCCCTAACCAAACCTCAAAGAAACATTAAACTCTATGAAACAGATCCTATGTTAGAAGCTGATGAGGGTCGAAAAATTACAGAGGCATTCTCGCAAGATAGTTCATTGAAAAGTGCTTCCTAGAGGAGGATATGAGGGTCACTAGCTATAGAAATGTCTTGATTTGAGAGGGTCCTCAACAAGTGAACGTTGGATGGATTTTATAAGAATAAAATATTACTACTTCTTAAGTATGCAATGACCACAACCAGTGATGAGTGTCATGCCACAACCCCATGGGGTTTTAGCCCACTAACTGGGGTCACTAACTTCAAACATGAATAACTCTCAAACCGTGAAGAACTACGTGGCATGCCACATATCAACGGAAACATCTTGATGCGTAGAATTCATATAGAAGATCATTGACTTAGAATAGAATGAGTTTTCAAGTCAAAATTCCCATGAAATATCGGGGTAGCCCCAAGTGCTGCTTTGGTTGACATCAATAAAAACCACTGATCAGCATGATTTCTTAGCAGAGGTCATTCATGAACAATTCCTTAATTTTTCTACCGAAGGAGTCTTCAAGCATTCTTTTGTTTTAGTTTACTCTCTCCTATTCTATCAAGTAGATAGATTTACATTTCCACTACAAAAATAGGATGAACGGGGAAAGGCACAATATATGATTGATTGCACTTCCTTGGTAAGGAAGAATACCAATGAATTCACATTCAATGATTATGTAGAGAAGTTTTTGTACAAAGTTTCTTTCCTACTTAATAGTGATGTTGAACCTATAATTAGACCTAAGATTAACAAAATTCTACATCTTAGTGAACAAACAAAGATAGATGATTGGTACCTGTATCAGAATTACACTAAGATCGGGGTGTATGGATCTGAATTGCCTCCATATAAATTGCCCAAATTTGTTCCTATTAGAATTTTTGCATTAGAGTATATTAGGTAAATGATAAATATGGACGATCTACACTTTGTGACAGCTAAAATAAAATCTCAGTTCAAAATCAAAGCACAAGTTCGGCCTTTCATTTGTAATACCAGGATAGCAGCAAAAGAAGCATATCTTTTGCTCAAAAAGATGAAATTTAAACTCAGCTTCACTTGGTTAGATGATCCTTTAGGAATAAATCAAAGTTGAGAGTAGAGAAGAAAACTGCTCCTTACACTAATACTCCCAAACCTGAAATTGAGCGATTTATGAATAAAAATCAATAGCATGAAAACATATTGCAGGAGGCAAAAGAACATGTAACTTTTAATATGACATCACAAACACTAATTCCATAGGAAAAGAATGATAAAGGAACAAGGGAGGATGTTTCCCCTTCAGTTTCAGAAATTTAGGGAAAAGAATTCAAAATATATAAAAAGAGGGGGAAAACAAATCCAGTAGAAATGTTTTACATGGGAATAAAATGTTCAATATACAATAGTTTTGGCAGGTCCTTATACTTCTACTTTCCCTCAAGTTGGAGACAGTTTCGTAGGGTCACCATCATCTTCAACTTTTCAAGAACCACTAGAAACAATTAAATCAGGAGAATTGGGACATGATCAAGATGAACCAAGTATATTTGCTAGGTATAAGCAATTAAAAAATATAAATGAACTTCCGAAAGCAACAACCTATTCTCAATTCTAGAAACAAACACCTTCATCACAACACAAACTTCTCTCTACTTTTGACACTGAGGAAGGGAAAATGATGATAGCTTTCCTTGAAGCTCAAGTTCCATTTTCTAAAAGTGTAGACAAATACAAGAAGCCTATCTTTTCTTTTAACATTGATCAAATCCATCATATTGATCAGATAGATTTGCACAAGAAAATAGGTGAACTGTGTATTCTACCCTAACAAACATAGCAATGGTAGCATCCAGACATCAAGCATTAGTAAGCAATATTAAGTCTCAATTATGATTTGAAAAAATATATTCTTTAGCTAAAGAAAATAAGATAAAGACATTAGAGGATTTAGTAATTAAACTAGGATATGATCATAGTATTGTAAAAGTGGTTGAGGAGATGATTAAGAGAAAAAATGTTAACATTGCAGTGCTAAAGAAACAACTAAACTTCCATCTACTAAAGATCCAGAAACAAAGGAAGTTGGTTAGTTGGAAAAGGAGAAAGAAGATAGGTTTAAAATTATCATTGAATAGAAGGGACATATTAAACAAATGGAGACTAAAATTGAGAAGTTGCTAAAGGAGAAAGAGCAGTCATTCCTCTCACAACAGTTCCTATTGAAGGTACGTCAACAATAGGGGCTTCTACATCAACAACTACTACATCATAGATATTATCGAATGATACATAGAGAGAAGTAATCAAAGATATGGAAGACTTGTCTATCGAAGGCCAAGATATTGAGAAGCTGAAAGCTCAGCTTAAGAAACCCCAAGACCATAAGTTAAAAATTCATAATATGTATGTGTCTGAGCTTCAAAAGACTCATATATTAACTCAGAGAATTGAAATTTTAGAGAATGAACTTGCCATGGAATAGAAAATTGCATAGGCAAAGGATAATATTTGGGTAGAGATTAATGAAGTTATGACTAAAATTTTGCCTTCCATTGAAATGATTTTTGAGTGGGAACAATTAGTGTAGAGATCAAAAGAGGTCATATAAGATATAAAGGAAAGTTTGGGTCAAAAACCAGGTGAAGCCACCACCTTAATAAGAATTTTGAATTCAAAGACAAAAGAAGAACTGGAAGAAAATGAGATTGGAGACAAAGCTTATAAAATCCTTGAGGTAAGAAGAGTTCTTACAAAAAGGAATTTAATGTTACACTTATAGAATAAATGTCATAACTAAGTCTAGAATTCAAAAGATTCTATAGAAAATTCAATATACTTAAATCTACTTCAAAGCTTAAAGCTATTTCAAGTGTGTGACTGTGAAATAGATGTTATTAAGATTTTTTTCCCCCTAAATTTTGTATATATTTCTATCTGTAAATAATTTATTGTAGATTTTGCTCCTAGAAATATATACACTAGAGCTAATACAGATCCTAAACCACCTAAAATTTTAGATAATCCATAAAAACTTGTCAGAAAGAAGAATTTTACTAAGAGCCAGGCAAGTAATAATCCTGCCTAGAGTTAATTCTCTCCCTGAAAGTTTTGTAACTGTAGAGGATATTGAATTTGATTTATCTTTTGAGCATATCCTTTTTCATACAAAGTGAGATAACTTTGTACCTAAGACATTTTCTTATGAAAGTATTTTGAAACCTTATATTTCAAAGCATCAACCTATTAATCCAAACTCTAATGAAGATGTTATAAAACAATTTAATAAGCTAGAACTTTTGGTGACCAAATTAGATCAGGCTGTGTAGAAAAATCTTATCCATCAATCATCTAAATCTTCACCCCCTATTACTACTGCCTCATCATCAAACCCACTATTGATTCCCCCTATTACTTCTGCCGCTCCAGTAATTCCCCACATTATCACTATACCCATTTCATCTCCTATCCCTACCACCACTACACCAACACAACAAAGTATAATCCCAATCCCTTTAATACCTCCCATATCCACAACTATTTTAGTTTCATCATCTTCTCATTCCCAATTACCAATCATGGCAGCTCATTATGCCCCCTGGTCCTACCTAGATAACTCAATTCCATGCCACAAGATTATCAGAGCTAGATACCTCAATTTGATGGCATAGGGCCAATTAATAATCAACGACATATAGAAAAAATAAATTATTATTTAGATTTGCAAGAAATTGATAATGATGATGTGAATATGAGGCTATTTTCCTGAAGTCTCACAAGAGAAGTTAAGATTTTTTTTAAAGCATTGCCAGCTACCTCTATCCCAGATCTCACATAATTTCACCAAACTTTCCTCATAATATGGGAAGTAAAGAAGAATCCTATCCAAATCTTGGCTGAATATGAGAGTATAAAGAGAGCCCCAAGTGAAATAGACCAATACTATTGCATTAGATTCAATAACATTTACAAATCTATCCTAGTTGCAATACAAACCCCACCAAGACTAGATCTAATCAAATTTCTAGATGGTTTTGATCCTTACATGTCTTACTAACTTAAGGAGAGGAATCTTGCTACCCTTGAGGAAATGCAGAGGAATGCAATGAGCATGGAAGTAAATTTGTTGGAAAAGAGAGCTAGGTTAAAGGCTGAGATAAGAGTTACTATCACAGACAAACCTGTTTCTTCTTCATCAGATACTAAGTGGTATACCTTAGTTAAAAGCATGGAAATAATGATGGAAGGGACAAACTTGATTGACAGGGCTCCTCCAAGGAAAAATCAAGGCAACCCTCCATTTAGAAATCCTAATTTTAGGAAAAACCCACCTAAAATAAAACAAAGAGAACAAAGAGGCCAAACTGATCAACAACAAATTAGACCTGCTTTCCAAGAGAATTATGAAGATGAAGAAGATGAGATACCAGAGGATCTTGAAGAAAATCAAATAAAATTATTTGAGGAAAGTGAAATTGACCACATTTTCTTAACTAAAGAGGAGAAAGATCTATTTTTGCTATTACAGCAAGAAATCCTCCGTTTACAATCAGACGACTATAAACAAGGATACCAAAATGCTATCATGTAGGTGCACAAATAGTACAATTTTAGAAGTAAAAACGTTGTTGGAGCTCCTCCTAAGAAGATTCAGAGTGCCACGCCTTCTACTAGCTGGCCAAAGGATGATTCTTAGAAAGAAAGCTCTGAAAAATACGATGTGAATATCAAAGAAATAGATAAAACTCAAACATCTTTCAGCATTGAAAATGAATTGGCCAAGGAAGAAATTTTGTATTCCTTTGACTAAAATGATTAACAAGAATGCATATAGATCTCAAGTCATGAAGGCTCTAAAGATAGGGGAAGGAAGAGACACAATCAAGTTAACTGATGACCAACTTGAGTTATTGTTTGGGCCTGAAGTTGAAGGGAAGTCTCAGGATGGTAGTGTGCCACCTTTCTATATCAGTTTGAACATTCATGAAAAAATTCTACACAATGCTATGTTTGATTTAGGTGCTTCACTCAATCTTATGCCTATAGCCATCATGGATAAGCTAGGATTAGACATAACAAGACCCTACAAAGATTTATATTCTTTTGACTCCAGCAAGGTAAGATGCTTAGGCCTCATAAAATATTTATGTTTTACACTTGTCTCAATACCGTAAAAGAGTTTGGTAATGGATATTATAGTGGCAAACATACCTCCCAATTCTGGAATGTTGTTATCAAGATCATGGGGAGTAAAGCTGCAAGGTACTTTGCATATGGACATTAGCTATGCTACCATTCCCGTTTTTGGTTAGAAAAGAAGATTATATAGGGAAAAATTAATGTAATATATGATTAGAAACCAAGATAAACCAAATAATTACCCCTTGTATTATGTGCATTCAAATATGGACTCCTTTATTTTGTATAACAATGAATCTGTAGAGGAGGAAGTTTCACACTTGGAAGTTGAATTGAGAAAAACAAAGGAAATAAAATTGGATGCTGGGAAACAAGATGAAGAGGGAGAATCCCTTTGGAACATGGATTTTAATGGGGTTGTAAGCAAGGAAGGAGGAGGGGCAGGTGTTTTCATCTCAAACACACCAATAGGTATAGAAAAGGGAGATTCTTACAAGCTTAATTTCCAGTGTACAAATAATATAGCTGAATATGAAGCACTGATTTTAGGAATGCAAATTTTGAAAAGGTTGGGAGCTAAACTAATTCTTGTACATGGGGATTCAGAACTCATCATTAACTAAATTAAAGGTGAGTACTTGACTAAACACCCTAAACTAAGAGCCTACAAAAATGTATTCTTAGATTTTCTACAATGTTTTCCCGAATATCAATTGTCTCTTATCCCTATAGGGCAAAATATCTTAGATGAGGTTTTAGCTACTTTAGCCAATTCTTGTAAGATGCTATTCCACCCCAATATAAAATATGAGGTTGAAGTGAAACACAGGCCAACTATCCTAGATAATGTAAGATATTGAGAGGTTTTTAGTAGTGGTAAACAGGTAGAAAGAAAATTACAGTTGAAAGAAGAGTTTGAGTGTGTACATATTGATGCAGATAATGGTGTGTATGAGAATGAGTGAGATAGTGTATGGGACCGATGATAATTTAGAGGCACTTGAGGTTTTACAATTAAAAGATAATGTACATTACCAAGAGGATTAGTGCCATTAGGGTCCTATCATCTATGGGATCAATTAATGATTATTTGTTGATTTTGCTGTCATGAGATGTTGTAAATAATAATTCCTCCTGCAAATTATTTCCAAAGAAAAAAGGAAAAGAAAAAGAAAAGAAAAAATAAAATAAAATGAAAATGGGATTTAAAAAAATGATATATGTTGAAAAAATAAAGAATATATATATAAATATATATATATATAATATATAATATATATATAATGTGATGAAAAATCGCAATTATGTTAAAAGTTAATAAAGTTTTTAACATGACACTTTTGTCATTTGTAATAAAAGTCATGCTACAATCTATGGCCATGATCTAACTTGCTCAGATCAATGACTGATAATCAATTTGGACCACCCCTGTCCCCTGTCCGTTTGACAGTTAATTGGGGGCGTCTGAAAAGTGCATTATCCAAATCTTGATTTTGCAACATGGCACTCTGATGCAGGAGCATCAAGACCATCCTCATTTGTAAATATGGAATAAAAAGGGGGGTG
Organism: Pinus taeda; assembly: GCA_000404065.3. Lineage (NCBI taxonomy): Eukaryota > Viridiplantae > Streptophyta > Pinopsida > Pinales > Pinaceae > Pinus > Pinus taeda. The sequence goes on from APFE031556886.1 coordinate 87,003, forward strand.
TGATAAATTTTAGTATTTTGTTATTTTTAATAAAATAGGAAGTAAAGTTTATGTAAATATTCTTTTATTTAGAGAATAGTTAGGAGAAAGAAGTGGGATAGAATTTCTATGCTTTTTTCAGTTAAAATTAGGATTAAAAAAAATAGGGAATAATGCTTCAAGCTTTAAATCATTATGTAAAAAAGGGATATGTAAAAAAGGGAAAAAGCCTGTTTTTTATAGGAGATAAGGAGAAGATCTACTTGTATGTAGCCATTATTATTTTAAATAAAGAG
>APFE031556886.1:95766-114762 GCA_000404065.3 Pinus taeda
AAAATACTTCATATATCGAAGTACAAAGGGTTGGAACTTGTGTGAAGAAAGAAGATATTTGATGTAGAGTTGTACATGTAATGAGGTGATCATTTCCATTAATTCAAAAAGTTTGGTCCAGGATTCTCGTGTCAGGCAAAAATCCAGGGATGACAAATGGAAGGAAATGGCAGAAGCTTATAACTAAGAGGTGTTTCCCATTAGGGAGGATCACAAGGTTGTCAAAAGCCTCAGGGAGAAGTGGGAAAAGAACTTAAAGGCACCTAAATCCAAATGGGATCACTAGATGAAGGATATGAAGGAGGAAGTAGAAAAACATTCAAGCTATATAGATAGGTGGACAAGATAGAGGTTTAAAATATTTAGCTTAGATTGTTAGTAGAATTCTGACTCAACTGCAGGACAACCTCCCTTCTTTGCAACATGAAAATGTAGGAAAAATTCCTCATGTTCCAAAGGCATTCCATTATGAACAGTAAACGATATGAAATTACTTCTCAAATCACCTTCCTATAATCCTATTATGCAAGAAAAATTAGGAGAAGAACTTGTTGTGTGAGTTGTACCAACATACCATTTTGTTGTACCATGATTCAACTTGGAATCCTAACCATTTTATGGGAGACGTTCAACTAACAACCTTTGTGTCTTACCTAAATAACTAGGTTGACTAGGAAATTGGTCATAATGTTGTAGAAAATAACTTCACTTGTAATATATGGATGAAAGAGGAATATTACATTCCCAAGGATGTTCTCCTTACACATTATAACTAAGTGAATTCTTGATGGCATGTATAATTTATGGCCAAAAATAGAAAAGAATCCATTGATAACTAGAAATCATAAATAGAGGTATTAGCAAAGATAGTTGTAAAAGGGTGCACTCAGTGGTGGAAGTAGGCCATAGGGGACATGCGCTAAAAGGACCCCTTCAATCCTAATAATCTTGTAGTGACACTAGATAGAATGCATCAAATGCATGGAGAATTGTGGAAAGAAATGGATAGACCTTAGTTTCCACTATCATATGATCTTGTTGCCTTCCCCAATATATGACAAAAACTAGAACATAAACAGGAAGGAATAACTTTCTAGTTAGAGGGAGACTGAGGGGATAAAAGGCTACTCTCATGCCCATGAAGCAAACCAAGTTGACTATGGTGTTAGCTATCTCCGTGGGAGGGACATCATATCAAGTTTAGACTTACTATCTGGTTGCATAGGGAAATACAATCGTCTTGGCTGGGGGAAGATGGTGGGTGCCCAAATTGGCATCATTTTAATGCCCATGCAAAACATTTTTTACTAACTTTTACCACTTTCATACTACCTTATTATATATTTTATCCATATAGATTCATTCTTTTGATAGAGGGGATTTCCTAAAATGCCAACCCTGCCTTTGCTAAATTAAGTAAAACTAACAATATCAATGAAAACTAAAACAATGAGATTTACATATATTATTGGATCAATTCTAAGGGATTTTGGAATATAGTGGTAGAGAACAAGGATGTTTGTCTTCCTTACCCCCCTCCCTAGATGAGAGGATGAATTAATCCCAATCAGGTATCACCATATACTATTTTAAGTTTCATCATCTAATGAAGTCAAAATAGCATGGTCCTCTTCCTTCCTTTTGGGATTTCAATGACCTTATGAAATTGTAGTGTACAAACTTTCTTTCCTTCAAATTTTCTCATGGTATTTTCTTTTTATTCTTCCTATATTAAATCACTATTATTGTTAAGGTACACATTTATCTTTTCCCTTTCTTATGAGATATTTTTGTTGTTATAAATTCACGAAAAAAATTCCAAATCTCTCTTTCATATCGCACAAGCTTTATCTTTCTATCGGACAAATGGTTGCTTGTGCACGTAATACCATCTGGTTGATATCACATGCTTAAATTGAACTCATGATAATGTGAGCATGTTTATTATTTGGATTAATTTGCAGCATTTGAGTAGTCAAAGAATGTGGATATGTTATACAATCCTAAGGATAATGTAGGAATATAGGAAATATGTGAAATATGGATAAAAGAAAACACTAATCAATCCATAGCTTCTCGAATTGTAGAGTATAGATCCAGAAAATTCAGCTGGAAGGATTTGAGAAATCATAAGTGAAGTTCAATTATAAAATATTCTATGTTCCAAAGCATATTTAGATGTGATACTATGTTCCCAAACTTTCTCAATTACGAGTCCCTTTCCAAGGGGCTACATGAATACTTGTTGCCTTGTAAAGCTTGAATTTTAAGCCACATATAGTGTTATTTCCACTCTTTCTTGTCTATAAATTTTTCCTTGCTTACTAATTATTTTTTACTCATCATTTCTTAAATGTTTGATGTTTTAGTTGCATTATGATTTCGATATTAGATTTATTTCCTAATATTAGTTGTACAATCGGATCTACTTCAACCTTTGTTTCTAAAAATGGATGGAAGATGTTGTTTAGAAATATTTATTCCCTTTAAGGAAATTTGCATTTTTTTATTTATGTGCTTTGAACTCATTGATTGTGGTTGGTTGTGCAACTATTGGGTCACTTCGTTACCACCATGCATAAAAAACATGCCTAAAGTAGCCTACATGTCTTTCCTACTTTATGAGTTGAACGGAAGATACTTCAACTATCTTCAAGAAACTAACTAGTATATAAGTGGTTTCTTCCTTTCACTGGTTTACAAGTCTCCCTACATACCGACTCTAATTATTTTTATTTGTTTGATTTGAGCTTGGATATTTCTTTCTTTGCTTTGAATTATTTGCTTTTTTTGTTGATTCCTCTTCCATCAATGGCTTGTTGCATCCTATTTTAGAAAATTAAACATATTTTCTCTACTGCTTTGATTACTTCAATGTCATGGAAAATAGTTGTTCAATGATGGTTGCCAAAATTAACATCTTTTTAACACACATCTAACAACTTTTTTAGTACTTTTTGCATTTTCATACCACCCCATTATCTGTTTTACCCATACATATGCATTTTTTTATTATCAAAGTACAATAACCTTTTGATTATGCCACTTTAATGTTCATTCTTATGTACTTAGGAAGGAATTTTCCTTTTTAATCCTAACCTATGAGAACCCATGAGAATCACTTTAGGAAAGTTTAAGAAGAGACTCTTGAAGCAAGAATAAATAATAGTTGTTGCAACAACCTTCTCTATTGTTGCAACACTTTCAACTTGCAACAACATCTCTATATCATTGGAATACTCTAGGTACATCCTTGTTGTGACACGATTAACATGAGACTGTTGCAACTCCCATTATTGAAACATGACTAAATAGAAGGCTTTACAACTCTAGCCTCTACAACTTGAATTGCCTATAATGTTTCAACATGTCGTCACAATATGATAGAGCATTGTGATGCAACTCCATTGTTACAATACGACAGAACACAATGTCGCAAATTCATTATTGTAACACGCCATGGAAAGCCCTATAAAACCTATGTTGCAACACCCTAGACATTGACCATCGATGACAACTGCTGCAAATGAAGGACAACCAATATGGTGCACCGCCAACCAACCTCTAGCCACACAATGGTCATCAACAAAATTTAGGTTGACCATTTCACAACCTAATGAAATAATTGACAAGACGAGTTGATTTCCAAACAGGAAAGGTTGGCCTAAATAGAATATTGACGTAGTTGTCACCTATGACAGTAGCTAAATGAGTTAATGTATGTCTATTTTTTCTACTCTTTTGTGAAATTATTATAACCGAGAAGGAATAACCTAAGAATTTGAAGATTTTCATGGCTGTCCCTTGATATCTTAATCAAATTAAGCCTACAGTATTGTGTATAAAAGAATCCTACTCTACTTGAGCTACAAGAAGATAAATTAATTATAATTTGCATTTTGAATCTCAACTAATACAAAGTTCATGGTTTTGTTCCATTTTTATTATGGTATGTGTGAATGGTATGCTAATAAATTAGGTGTTCTAATGTTTTCATAAATAGTGCCTTACCTAAGGAGGTACAACCCTTCCTTAGTTATGTATGAATGGCATGCTACTAAAGTATGTGTTCTACTACTTTCATAAATAATGCCTTACCTAAGGGGGTACAACCCTCTCCTTAGTTAGGTACTACTTGTAACCATATAGATTAGCTTTTGGTAGACCCATCCAACACCCTTTTTAGTACCTTTTTCCATTGTCATACCACCCGATTACCTTTTTTTCCCATACATATGCATTTTTATCAAGGTACAATTACCTTTTAATTATTTTACTTAAAGGTCATTCCTATGTCACTTAGGAAGGAATTTTCCTTTTTTATGCTAACCTATGGTAATACATGAGAATCACTTTAAGCATGTTGAGGAAAATATTCTTGAGGAAACAATAAAGGATATGTGTTGCAACACCCTTTTGTGTTGCTACAACCTACTATTCATTCTTATGTATTTAGGAAGGAATTTTCCCTTCTTATGCTTATATGTTGGAATTCATGAGAATCACTTCAAGTGGGTTCTAGTAGATACCATTGAAGTAATAGCAGGTAACAATTGTTCAATGCCCTTTTCTATTGTTGCAACACTTTAAAGTTGCAACAACATCTCTATATCTCTATAACACCCTAGGTACCTTATTGTTGCAACATGACTATGATACAAGTACTAAAACTCCTACTCCTGCAACATGACTTAAGAGTAGCTTCCACAACTCCATCCAATGCAACATGAATAGAGTACAATGTTGCAACATGTCACCACAACATGATAGAGAAAAATTATACAAATCTATACATAAGAATTTATGGATTCACTGTTCTCCCTCACCTATTGTCTATGTACTTACACAATAAATTAGTACTTATAGATTACCTTTTCGTACACCCATTGAACATCATTTTTAGTACCTTTTCTCATTTCGTATCACCCCTTTACAAATTTTTCTGATACAGATGCATTTTATCTAGGTACAATTATATTTTGATTATGTTACTTTAATTTTCATTCTTATGTATTTAGGAATGAATTTTCTTTTCTTTGCTAACCTCTGATGATCCATGAAAATCACTTTTGGTAGGTTGAGGAAAATAGTCTTGAACAAAGAAATAAGCATAGGTGTTAAGCCACCCCCTTTTGTCATTGCAACCTAACGTTCATTCTAATGTATTTAGGAATAAATTTACCTTTTTATGCTAATATGTGGGAATCCATGAGAATGACTTTAGGGAGGCTTAAGCAGATACACTCGAAGAGGTAGTAAAAGATAGTTTCTGCAACACCCCTTTTGTGTTGTTGCAACACTTTTAGGTTGTAAAAGCACCCCTATATAACTTTGGTGTTCCTTGTATGGTCTTAGACAAACTACTAGAGCTGGGTATGAGAAGATGGACAATTTTCTACTAGTTTCTTGGTTCAACCCTTATCATTCTGATCCTATTATTTATACTCATAGACAAGGATCAAATTTATTGATTCTAGTTTTGTATATGGATGATCTCATCCTCACCGTGAGTTCTTCATCTATGATTCAAAATGTTAAGGAAGTATTGATGGGACAATTTGTTATGATTGATCTTAGTCTATTATATTAGTTTTTGGTCTTGTAGATTCACCAATCTTAAGAAGGGAGCCCCATCTTCTAGCAAAAATATGCCCTTGATTTAATTCAATGCTTTAGCATGGCTAATCTTAAGCTGGCACTTACTCATTTCAATCCAGTGTTACTCTTACCACTAGTTTCACCTCACGGCAAGTGAATCCCACATTGTATTGCTAACTAGTTGCCGAACTACTCTATTTGACACACACCCGACCTCACATTGCTTATGCAATAGAGCTAGTTTCGATATTCTCTTAAGATCCTTGTTAGAGTAACTCGAATGCAAAAAAGCATATTCTGAGATATATTTAGGGAACTTTCAATTTTGGCATTCAATATACTGTTGGTTTTGTTAAGCTTGTGGATTTCATAGATTTTGATTGGGTTGGATCAATGGATGAGCAAAAGTCCACCTTAAGCAATAGTCAAGAATTGCATTATCTACACTAGAAGCTAAGTATAAGGTTGTAGTTCTCACAAGTCAAATAGTTCTTTAGTTGCAATAGTTATTTGTTGAGTTTGGCTTTCATCTAGATCAAGCACTTTTCTTTGTTGTGCTAATCAAAGTGCAATACGTAATTCTATAAATCTTGTGGAACATCAAAGAATGAAGCACATTGAGATCCATATGCACTTCATTTGCCATTTTATTTAAGATAACATTCTTAGCCTGAAGTATGTACCTATTGAAGAACAAGTATTAAATATTTTCACAAATTCGTTGGCGTCGCCAAGATTTCTTTAGCTATGGCAAATTCTTGGAGTGAAGGAAGTTGTCCATGCGGGTTCATCTTGAGTCCTCCTTCCTTCACCTCCAATTTTTACTCTTTCTTTCTTTGCCCTATTATGTGCTCTATTTTCAGGTGGGGGTGGCAGGGGAGAGTTTTTTTGTATGGGTTTTTCTCTTTTTCTCTACTTATGAGAGGGTCGTACATGGGTACCTGCAAACCTTTTTATGATAACCCATTTTTTTTCCTTCCTAAATTTCGCTTATAGGAAGCGTTAGAGTTATAATAAAAAAACCTTAGAATTTGTATGCTTACATATCATCCTTATTTGTTGTGTTATAAGTTTTATCTTCTAACCATTTCAAAAAATTTCATTACTCCCATAAATTAAATTAACATACAACATATTATGTTCAAACAATAAAATATTTTATTATTTTTAAAATTATTTTAATTTTTTAAACATTTTTTAGAGTCTTTCACATAAGATTCATGGATATAATGTTGAAATATACATTTAGTAACATGCCAAATTTCCAATCCAAAATCCACCCAAAAAATCATAAAAAACACTTCCTTAATAAAATATGTTTAAATTTTATTTTAATACATAACTACCACATACATATAATGTGTATATAATGTGTATAGTAGTTATAGAATTATACTCTGCATATCACACCTATGCTAATATTTTACAAACCCCAGATTTATAATTTGCATATCACACATATGCCCATATTCTACGAACCCCATTTTCTGGATAGCTTAATCTATAAGACAGAATATTACACCTTTCATTAAGTACAATACTAAATTCACCTTGCAAAATCTCTTTGGATAAAAAATCAACTAGCATTAGCATTAACATTCAATATTTACGGGCAACAGCATGTCATCTGCTGGAAGAGTCTCTGAAAGGTAGATTGACGACAAGAAATTAACAATTCTATTGGGAATATGCTCTGCCTCCCTGTATTGATCCTTGAACAATATCCCAAACAACTCTTTGAATTGGCGTATTAATACAAGAACCGAATCGAACCGCCGAATATACGAATTTTCGGTCAATTCGACCGAATTACAGAACTTCGAATTGACGTTGGCGTATTAATCCAAGAATCGATTCGAACCGCCAAATAATTCTACTTTTCTCCATGAATTTACTTTATAATAATCGTGTACCTATAGATAAGAGTGCAATTACAGCAACTTCCGACTGAGTTTTGCGGTTGCCCTTCGATCCAGGGATCTAGACGATTTGGAATGGATGCTTGACTTTGATTTTGACGAACTTGACTCCGTTTTCTTGATCAGATTGCGAGATTTTCTTTCCTCGGATTCGCACATACTTGATAGAGATATTCCTGCCAAAACAATGCCTCAAATCCATTAGGAAAATACTTAAAATGAATTGTTGAGATCAGAAGAAAGGGGATCTGATGGACCCACCTTCTCCTGCAGCGAGATTGACATATAGATTGACGATGTTGGGGCAATTGCCGCGGCACTTCGAAGAACACAACTTGGTACTAAATTCGGGTTCGTGCAGAGAATCGGTGGACAAGCCCACAGCCATCCGTTCCAAGCCGCACGCACTTATGCACTCCTCGCTTTCGATCCATCCCACCGTTTTCTCCACCATCACAACCGATGACTAATGATGTATAACTAATTATTGTTAGGATTTCTCAACATTATGATCCACACTAATGAAGTATCTATTAACAGTGCTAGTTGTGTTATGAGGTTTTAATGAGTGAAGACGTTAATAATTAAAAGATACCTGGCATTGATATTGCAAGGTGCCGTCATTCATTACATCCTTCTCGAGCACACATCTGTTACCAGACGATGAGACAGAGAAGGCGCAGAGTTCCACGGGAAGCTCCTCGCACTTGACAATGGCGCCTGAACACATACAGCACATCACCCCAACATATTAACTACTTTGTGATTAATCCAATGACTATTTCAAACAGCGAGTAAATGGTATAACAAGGAGTAACGGATCAAGAACAAGACATAAATAGATGGAATTAGAACGCACTCTGTACTCCATGGACGGTAATCGCCATTAATATGATGAGGAGGGCAATTATACAGGAGGATAAGCGTGCAGCATGAATGGGCTTGGTGGCGGCCATCTCTACTCAGAAACAATACACTGGTTCTGAACTTTGTTGAGGGATACCAACCCAATCAGCTGAGCTCTTTAACGTCAGCGAGGTTGTAGGTGTGGTTGGGAATGAGAATGAATTTGTGTATTTATTATACCGTGAGGCCATTGCACAACCCTATGCCCCCACAAGGAAGGACTGAAGGCGTGAGGCCATTGCACACGCCTATGCCCCCACATTGAAGGACTGAAGCCGTGTTCAAAGTTGGCAACGAGGAAAGAGTATTTATGACGTATGGAACCCGGATGCCCTTTTCCTCCACAAATCACGGCTAATTTTGTATAATTGGGTGTGGTTCTTATGTCTGCGACAGGCTCAACGACTTTATGCGCCTACAAGTTTGGAGTTCCATGACTTTCTTGCATCACACGTTCCCATTTCTCATCCACGAATCCCCTTCTTTACTCTTAAAGTCTCAATGGGTGATAATATATTCCGTTACCATTCTCCTTCTACTCTTAAAGTCAAAATTGGTGACAATATATCAATTAATTTTCGTATATAGTGTGGTCAAATTGGAAAAAGACCAACCATCCATGGAGTGTAGGTAGTGTAACCTAAATACTGTTCACATATAAATTTCAAAATATGAGCGATTAAAGTCTGGTGTTAATAACAAGGAATATTTAAATTTCAAAATGTGAGTAATTGAAGCGAAGTGTTAATAACAAGAAAGATGTAACTGGACGTTTGGTTTGCACCAATCATTCTTGAATGCACTCATAATACCATACGATACTATAGGACAACACAATATTATTTTCAAAATTGTAGTTATATATATATATATATTATCGGAATTTGTTATACAATTTCTTTTATAGAATAATAGATTTTTTTTTTTAAATCACAAAAGAATTATGCCAACCTATGTGGTTTATTATTTTTTAATGTATAAATAAATTGAACACCTAAAAATCTCTATTAAAATTAACTTGGAAAAATTATTTCTTTTATAAATTAAACTACAATACAATATGAAATAATATAAAATAGAGTAGAAATGTTATAATACTACATGCCAAATTTTGATTAAAATTAATTAAGAAAATTCGTGAAAATTAAAATTAACTATAATTTTTTTATTTCTACTTTAATAAACTACAATATCAAATAATAAAAATAAATTAAACTATAATATCAAATAATATAAAATAAAGTAAAAATGTTTTAACACTGCATAAATAACAAAAAGGTCCCGGGAGTCGGCACTAACTTGATTGCATCACAAAGAAGCATTATGCATAAGATCGCATTGCTTAACCTAGTAGGAAGGTGAGTGGATTCATTAACCTAGGAGGAGAGCAAATGTGTTCAAAATATTTCAATTAACAGTTAAATATAATAATAAGAATGTAATTAATTATGTGCAGTAATAAATTTTTTATTTATATTAATGATTATTACAATTATTTTTGAATAATATTAGTTATTTTAATTATATTAAGTTTTATTTATCATAAATTTATATATAATATAAAAGATATTTTAAAATTTAATAGGAGTAAATATTTATTTTAAGTAGAAATTTATTAATTGCGATGAATATTAAAAAGATTATGTTGTAGACATTTTTATGTTATAGGAGTATTGGGTTAAAATGGCTTTATGTACTTTGGAGCTATGTTGTATATTAAGTAACTTAAAACTATATCATGGTCTATTAAAAAGAAGGATCAATGTTATATAGGGTTATTTTTATTTTTTTTTCTTAATAGTTTATATAATTTCATATATATACAGTTTATAAATTTTTGAAATGAGGTTTTTGTGATCGATATTACATTAAAAAGAGTCTTTTTGGACATTAAGAAGAGTTTTTTTCTTAGAAATCACATAGGAGAAATATTTTCCAACGTTTTTGAAACTAGCTGGTGACGCAACTAGTATGGTTAATCATCAAGAGAAGATGCACATGCTGATCATGGCACAGGTAAGATGTAGATGCAGATCATGGCACATGCTTAAATAGAGGGTGATGATAATGATTATTAATAATAGTAATAATATTACTTAAGAAAGATCTAAAAACGTACACATTAATAAGAAACAAACAATTCAAGTCAACCAAATCCAAGGAACATAGTAAATAAAAAAAGATAAAATAAAATAAAAAAAATAAATAGGAGTCAAAATCTTATAACAAAATAATAATTAAAGAGACAAAATTAATCAAAAGCAGCCAAAGGGAGGTAAATTATATATATATATATAATATATAAAATATATAATATATATATATATATATATATATTTATATATATATATGGGGGAGAAACGGATCAAAGGATATTAACATTAAATGCAATTATCTATATAGAAAAAAAATTCATAAATAGAAATGTCAGACCTTAAAAAAAAAAAATACACAAACACAAACAAACTAGGAGGACAGGAGAGGGACTCAACTTCTGCGGATATTCTAACCATCGTATCTATTTAAATTATTGGGCCTTTTCTTGATTTCCAAGGCCTCCCTGAATTTACGATGATGGAAATGACTGACCTTAGCAATGACATGGGATTCCTCAATGCAGATGTGATGCCTAGATTTTTCTGCATGTTCTACCAAAGTAGAGGAGTTGGTCTTGCCATGCTTGATGTCAGCTGCATGCTCGTGAATCCTTTAATTAATCGAGTGATCAGTCTCACCAATGTAGGGAATCCCACAAGAGCAAGGGATAATTATAAATTGTCATGGATGTTCTGCTTAATAATTATATCTAAATTCTAAAACCTATTCAAAGAGGGTTATTTTATTTAGATTTATGGATTTTTTAAGTTATTTTTTTCATGCATGCAATATGTAAAATGCAAAAAACAAAGAACAAAGAAAAGTAAAATCACTTACAACCATAATAACGGAAGATATGATTATTTAAACCCTTACGAGAATAAGTCCAACTGAAAGGTGAGGCTACTCTACTCTTTCTTTGTCTAAATAGAAATGGATGCGAGTATCAAGGAGTGAGATATATTGCCCATGGGCTACTATAGTGAAAAAAACCCTCCATGTTTCCTCTCTTTCTATGCACTCTCAACTACTCTTCTAATCTACGAAACAAAATGCACTCAAATAAGCCCGATTATCACCCTGTCTAATGGCCTATTAGTGGTTAAGTTTGACTCTTTCAACCCTTATATAGAGTTACAATATTGACTCTTCTATAGTGTTCTTCATTATGATCACATTACTACCCCCTTTCCATGAATAGTGGGGGCTGACATGCATCCCCTGAAACAATGGTAGTAAAAACATGACGTTCAACTTTTGGGTGGCATAAATTTTGCATGCGAACACTAACTAAGGCAATTCTTGCCTCATCAAAAAGGTACTTGTGTATGAAATAGTGCTATGAAGTGTTGTGCTTAAGTGGAAAAATTTTGTCTCCAAATAAATGTCATTAATTCCTCATACTACTAAAATATTTTTGACTCCAATTCAACAAAATGGAAAAAATCAATAAAATAGTCTTGTGAGTTGTCCTACCTTTTCCCCTTTGAAAGCTCTAAAATGGATGGAAAATAGTATAATGGTCTATTCTAGATCATCACTCCACATTTTGGGATGATTTTTCTCCCCAAAATATTCTATTGAATGAGATGAGAATTTTTTTCATGTACCTTCTCCCTAAAGTATTATTTAGCCTTGCTTGGAAGCTATCCTTTCAACCCCATTTTCTGAAGTCATGCTACCCCTATCTTGTAGTTGCAGACATTGTATCCTTTGTCATCTCTTCTTGAGCATATGGTGCCAAATCCTTTATGAAATGGAGGATTTATTCCTCTCCCTGATGCAACTTGTAAGGCTCATAAAGCTTCAATTTTTTTACATTCACCATTGAGTAAATGCACAAGCATGGGGATACTAAGTTTATGTGTATTATCTGCCTCCTTTTTCAATATCTCAAAGGGACCTTATCGTAGAGTCTTCATGTTCCTTCTACGACCCTGTAGCCTCATTTTGTTCAATTGTAACCATACTTTATCTCCCACCTTGAATGAATTTTCTTTTCTGTGCTAATCATGCCTAGCCTTGTATTTTTCCTATGACTTCTACAACATCTTATGTAGTACTAATTAGATCTCCCTAATATTCTCCAAAAAATATTGCCCCAGGAATCCCCTGTAAGATCCTCGCTCGCTTTTCCTTGTTGGCAATATGAAATATCCAAAAGTGACGGTGGAAAATATCCAAAAGAAGTTTCAAATGGATACATACCAATAGAAGTGTGGACTGCTCTATTATAATATTGTTGTATATATACCACAATTCCATTCAAATCCTTTGAATTCTTTTGATTGTAACCCCTCAAAGGTTGAACCAATGTCATGTTGACTACTTATGTTTCCCCTCTATCTGTGAATGGAATGTGATAGATCTCTTTGAATTCATGTTTATCTTTTCCCATAATGTAGTCCAAAATGCACTAAGAGTTTTTTTTTTCATTTGAAATAATGCTCATTTATATCCCAAAGTGCATCCAAAACTACCCAAAGAACAAGTAATGATTTTTTTATACAAAATTACAACAAACATCTTGTTGAACCTATTATCTGCCATGAGCAAGTAGTCATGTCCCATCCTAGTTATTGGTAAACCTCCCAGAATTTCCATGCAAACGCTTTCCCAAGGTTGAGTGGGTATAGGCAATAGATGATAGAGACCTTGTTTTATGTTACTAAGCTTTCTGTTATAACAAACCATGCATCTTGTTACGAACCTAGCTACCTCTGTAGCACCTTCCTACCATATCTACCCAAGTAACCGACCAACTAGGGTAAACATGTGATGAGAGGCTACTATAATATGATTCAATGTAATAGGTATCTTTAACGAAATGGAATCGATGAAATCCCATCAAACCTACCTTCCAGATCAACAAAAACACTCCTAGGAGCCATCCCAACCACACAGGTATCATTCCCTTGGGTCCCACTAATTTTTTAATATATTAAACCTCTAGATGCTCCCATGCTATGGGAACGCAACAAGCCTGCATGCCTGCATCTAGGGATTATTTCTGGCAAACCTGTGCCAACATACGCGGGATATAAGGCACTTTTAAAGCCTAGAATTTTGGCCATTGCTCGTAACTTGTTGTAACTTCCAGAATCCAATTAAACACATGATGAAAAGACTAATAAACCAAAAACTAACTCTAGGAATAGGCCTAACCATCGCCAACTAGGACTGACATTCTGTCCAACACTTGGCTTCTATGCAATCTACAAGTTTAGGATACTAGACAGAGCATGAATGACTAAAAACTCTTATGAGACATGAAAACAAAGATCACCACATTCTCCCTTGGACTATTAGGACATCAATTTGGTGTTTCATCCATAATTTTAACAATTACAAGTAAATACATGAAATTACCATGACATGAACAAGTCAATTAACCATGCTTATAACCAGCATAAAACCATGGAAATAACAGTGAGATAACAACCATTAAATCCACATATAAATGATTACAAAAGAAAGATTACTTAGATTTTATTAAACATAGGAAAATCTGACCAAGTTCGAGACTTCCACGTACCACCCGACCATAGAAATGGATGAACCAAATATTTCTTTTAGTCAATCACCACCATGCCATATTCCAAGCATGACTGTGAGATCTCATGGATAAATCAATCCAAAAATATCCAAGGGAATGCAAAAGTTAAACCACCTCTACCCTACACAATTCATGATCACACCAAAACCAGTGCTTCGATCACAAAACTGAACTGAACTAAAATTGGAATGTCATCTAAATCCATCACTATCCTTGAGGAATTATCTATCTCCTTCTCTCTCAAGCTTTACCACAATCCAATCCCAGATCAATAGGCCCTAAAATGAGACACCTCCCTTAGGATTTACCATGTATCTCGTCAAAAGTAGTGAAGGGATTCCTAGGCCTTTGGGAATGAACATTGAGACCACCTTTGCCCCAGATTTTGAAATCCATCTGGAAAATCCAAAGCTCAAAAACAAGATCAAAATCCCAACACATCATGACATCTTGTAAAAGGCAAGGCTAGGCTCAAAATTATTGTCGTAACCCAACAAAACCATTCCATTGACAACAAGATAACCATACAGCAACATGAAAATCCATCCATGTTAAAACAAGCTAGGAAATCACACATGCAATTGTTACCTGCAAGTATTCCTGCTGAAGTTGCTTGATCCTACTCTTCCTTGTTTGATCATTTCTTTCCTTCCTTGCTCCAAAGCTAGAGTGCTCTAAGAAAATTCTAAATGTCTAAGAGTATGTGTGTGTGTGAGTGTGTGTGTGTGTGTGTGTGTGTGTGGTGTGTGTGTGTGATGTGTGTGTTGTGAGAGAGAGAGAGAGAGAGAGAGAGAGAGAGAGAGAGAGAGAGAGAGAGAGAGAGAGAGAGAGAGAGAGAGAGAGAGAGAATAATGAGAGAGCTCCAAAACTGAACTGACCAAACTTACACTGACCAAGCCTTACCCACTGATCCTCATCAACCTTTTTATTAATGAGACCTCTATTTTCTTCAATTTCCATTATTTTGCTTCATTTTGCTCATCATATGAAACCTCTAACATTTCACCTCTATTTTTTCTGATTTTTCTTTATTTTCATAAATAAATGTGCTAAAATACATCTTTCCTTTTTAATCCCTTTGCCTTTTCCAATTTCCTTTAGCCATAAACACATCCAATGATGCCCACTAGGATATGTTTTCCCAACATTCATCTTGGAATACGTGTCCCTTACCATGGTCTTATTTTTTCCTCTATTAACTTTTATTACATGAAATTTTCATCAAGGTTATTATAAAACCCTCCCCCTTGGGGAACACTATCCTTTGTGTTAAACCACACCATGAACTCAATAAAACTGATGAAAAACAACATACTACCCATGGAGCTTTATAAATTATCTCATTGCAATATTTATGATGAAATACATGCTCAAAAGAAAAACATCATGGCAACATGACCAGATAATAACCATACTTCTTACTGGAGCTTTATAACATATCTCATTACAACATTTACAATAACCACATATACACATATGTACATTTACTAAACTAGCAAATAAAAGGATATGATGTCTGCATCTGCAATAAGGGAATCTAGAGGCTCACAACTCCACCCTCAAAGTAATACCAGGATTCACCTCCTTCCCAAGAAGTCAAGAATCTACTGCCATAGTGAAACTGCATCCAATTTCCAGCGCTATAATCATGCACCACTTATCCTCTTAGTGAACAATTACCGACTCGTTATTCTAGGGTGCACTCCCAATTAGCATTTGATTCCATCTGGTAATGTTAATTACCAAAACAAATATATCCCTGGCCTTCCCTTCTTTTCTACATAGTCCCTCGGACAATCCAGTTAGCCCTTCCATGTAGTCACTCACCTCCCAAGTTACCCAACATCCCCTATCCCGGGAAATCCATCCCTTGGCAAGGCTTCCTCACATTGGAAAGTAAACAACCAAGGCATATACCTCCCTCAAACCGTCATACCGGTCATAGAATACTCATGGAAATCCTTATATGGAATGGAAACTATTGGGCACCAGTGTCCCACAATGGCTCTCCTCCTAAAGTGCTTTACCAGCATATTACTGCATGTAACAATTTCCTTTGGCGTTGCTACTAATGCTTGAAGTTGATTTCAACCACCCAACTAGGCATTTTCATGCTTCCTGTACCAAGAACATAAAATCCATTAGATTTAATATAAATTTAAATAAATTCACATCATACCTCATTAGTAGTTCGTCAATAAGGTACACTTGCAATCCTGTTTACTAACTGTCACAACAAGTGAAACTAGCATCTTTGTCCAAATCACCATGTATAAATATATCACAACAGGTTAGCTCAAAACACAACCATCATAGATCAGAATCATAAATTTCATGTAACCATCATATACTAGAATCATAATTCACACGCATAATAAAAATCAAATAAAATATTGATACTTATCCTTTAATCAATCCTTAGCTTCTAGCTTTGTCTTTATTCCATATGCACTCCAGATCGGTTTCGACACCCAAAAAACACCTATTTCCTTATCCTTATCCACATGCACATACACATAGTGTGCATCACACACATACAATCACATACGACATATAATGCCATGCAATACATGCAACTATACCTGTCATACAATACATACACCTACACCTAGTGTACAACACAACACAATACATACACCTACATTTGGTGGGCAACACAACACAATACATACATCTACATTTGATGTACACCACAACACAATACATACACCTACACATGATGTACAACACAATACATATATGTACACAAAGGACAACACAACGAATACATATGTTGTGATACCATGACTACACCATGCACATACATAATACTGCATGTAGACAATACAAGATGTACGACATGCACATAATACCACATGTACACCAATACGGCATGTACAACATGTACACAATACCACATATACACAACACCACCCGCATAACATTTACACAACATCACATGTACAAAACACCACCTATACAATGTGTACACAATGCCACATGTACATTGTACCACATGTACCCAGTACCATATGCATGACATGTCCATATGCAAGAACACAACATCCATTAGATTTAATATAAATTGAAATAAATTCACATCATACCTCATTAGTAGTTCATCAATAAGATACACTTGCAATCATGTTTACTAACTGTCATAACAAGTGAAACTAGCATCTTTGTCCAAATCACTGTGTATAAATATATCACAACAGGTTAGCTCAAAACACAACCATCATAGATCATAATCATAAATAGCATGTAACCATTATATACTAGAATCATAATTCACACACATAATAAAACTCAAATAAAATATTGATACTTATCCTTTAATCAATCCTTAGCTTCTACTTTTGTCTTTATTTCATACGCACTCTAGATCGGTTTCCACACCAAAAAAACACCTAGTTCCTTCTCCTCAACCACATGCACATACACATAGTGTGGATCACACACATACAATCACATACGGCA
Organism: Pinus taeda; assembly: GCA_000404065.3. Lineage (NCBI taxonomy): Eukaryota > Viridiplantae > Streptophyta > Pinopsida > Pinales > Pinaceae > Pinus > Pinus taeda. The sequence goes on from APFE031556886.1 coordinate 113,302, forward strand.
TACAATGCCATGCAATACATGCAACTATACCTGTCACACAACAGATACACCTACACCCAGTGTACAACACAACACAATACATACACCTACATTTGGTGGGCAACACAATACAATACATACATCACATTCAATATACACCACAACACAATACATACACCTACATGTGATGTACAACACAATACATATATGTACATAAAGGACAAAACAATGAATACACATCTCATGATACCATGACTACACCATGCACATACATAATACTACATGTAGACAATACAACATGTACAACATGCACATAATACCACATGTACACCAATACCGCATGTACAACATGTACACAATACCACATATACACAACACCACCCGCATAACATGTACAGAACATCACATCTACAAAACACCACCTATACAATGTGTGCACAATGCCACATGTACATTGTACCACATGTACACAATACCATATGCACGACATGTCCACAACACCACCTGCGCATAACACCATACGCACAACATGTACACAATGCCACATGCTTAGAACACCACTTGTATAATCATGCACATAACACTATATGTACATAACACCACCTATACAACATGCACACAACACCACATGTACATAACATTGCATATCCAACATGTACATACTATCTTTACACAACACTGCATATGCAACATGTGCACAACACCACATGCACACAACGACACATATCCAACATGTACATAGCGCCATCTATGCCCAACACTACATATGCAATATTCACACAACACTATATGTACCACACTATACATAACATTGCATAACAACATATACACACATCATATATACAGAACACCACATGCGAACAACATCACAGATGTAGCATGTAGAACATATACGATATATGCATAACAGTAATACCACACATGAAAAACCATTGTCCCTACCAAGCAACCTTACTTCAAGTGTCTCTCCGCCATCCATGCTTATCCTAGCATGTTGTGCGTCACTATTATAAGGAATTTTCATCTACAGATAGACACATTTTCCCTAGGTGGGTGACTACACCTAGAACAATAGAAAAGGAGCAGTTTAACATTTTCCTATAGTATATAGATGAGATGAAGGAACTTACTCGTAGTCTTTTGCTTCCTTGATCTCTTTTGAATCGCTTCCATCACTCCCACTTGAACTAAATCCGCTCAAAAGGTACTTGTATCAATAGATATAGAAACAAAAAATGATCAAAGAATACATGATCCATCTATTATAATCCAATGGAATTGAAGACATTGAAATACATAATCATCACAGATATGAACAATAATATGAGAGAAGGAACAATCTCTTTATTAATGTAGAAGGAAGAGTATCACCCAATATAGTTTGATCGTATGCCACTCCTCCAGCTTCAGTCCAACCCTTGCCACATCAAAAGCACACCATCCTAGCAACATAACAATACTTGACATGAACTCAATTCTCAA
>APFE031556886.1:116823-147552 GCA_000404065.3 Pinus taeda
TGCTACCATAAAGTGATTTACGCCTTTTCCCATTTTCCCCAATCATTGCTGACCAATACCTCTTTATTTTTAACAATCTTGAGGAGGATAACATATGCTTGTAGTACAATTCCATCCTTCAGATGAATCCATCGCTATGTGATGTTTTAACAAGCATAGTGAAGGTGAAACTGAGTCTTGTCATGATGGACAAGTTTGTCACTATTTGATGTTTTAACGAGTTTAATGACAATGAGAACTTAGTCCTTTTCATGTTTAGAGAGTTTGGAAATGAACAAGAAGAAAACTCCACAAGTTATTTTTCGTAAATTTTTCTCTTAAGTCTGAAAAGGCATAAAATAATACAAGAGAGAACCTATTGACCATGTTCGATCAATGTATTCCTTTTTCGTAAGTAATATATCTCAATCCAGAAAAGGGTTAAACTTGTATTGACTAGATGTCCTTTCCACTCTATTTACAAGCTAAAAAGGACAAGCGCCTGACAATGGTTTCTTGGTTGCCCCTTGTTGAATTTTACTCTTCTTGTTCTTCTTCCCTTTCTTCTTCTTCTTAGCCACTTGGTTACTAGTGTCAATACTTTCACTAGGCGAATAGGAAGAAGGGGAGGAAGAAACAACTAGCAAAGAAGGTAAAGGGTAAATTTTTGGATCAACTAGAGGTTGATTTTGTTTAGGTGGAGGAGTACTCGGACTGCAGAGAAATCATGACATTTTGAACCAAGGAGGTTTAAAGAAACCATACTAGAAAGCCAATGGTAACTCTTGAAAGGGATAATGTAGCCATATATGGAGCACCAATATTTTTGGAAGGAGGAAAAGGACTAGGATTCACATGAAAAGGAATTCCTTGATCGATGGAATTTGGAGTTGTTGCCATATGTCTCAACCTAACATCAACTAAGGAGTAACATGGAGGATGTTATCTATGGCCAATTAATTTTATTTTAATCAAAATAACATAACAAAACAAAAGTGGGATAATCTAGGCAAAAGGATTACCGAGTAGCTGTGAATTGCAATATACTGCCTCAGTAAACCAATGACTTAACATAGATGTAGGCAGTATCCACAAATGTTGTTTTTAGTGTATCACAATATACAAGGCAGCCGACTTAGTTAGCTAAGGATGGATAGCAACCTAATGTCATCCTCCCATATATACCCAAAAGTACATGGAGGCCCAATCCATATTAGCACTCTCTAATGCAAAACCGCACAATGAGAGAATTCCTTTATACTTTTCGTACTATAACACCGCCCTATATACTTGAAGGTATGTGGATGAGCTATGATATACTTACATACATGGAATGAGCTATCACTCTTGAAATGTATCACAAAAAATTAACAAAATATGTTATGTTTTATGACATTAGAACATGTCTCTAGCCTAGAACCTCTAAATGTTATGCGTTAAGTTACAATTCTCCATTAGGTTAATTGAGATAACTTTTAAGTTGATCTTATTAAGAATTTGCCATTCAAGGTTCACCAAGTGATGTATGTTTGCAATTCCTAGAATGAAACTAACATGAGAAACATTCTTTTCATTTAATTTGAACAATGAAAACCTTAACTACAAGGGATAGAGCAATCAGAATGTGTAATCAAAGAGCATAGAGCACATCTAATGCAATTTCCCTACACTATTCCTACAAACACACACAAACCTCTAAATGCATAATGTAAGTTTTCCTTTTCATTTCCCTTAATGTTTAGATGAACAAAAGGAAACTAAATGCACATACAACCAATCAATACTTTTCACAAGAAATAAAGACTTTACGACAGTTCCTTTTTGAAAGAAATGAAGACTTTACGACAATTCCTTTTCATAAAAGATTGATGGACTATCAGCTAACTTTGAAAATGAATTGAGATTGATAAAGAAATAATTTAAGAAACACTAAACAATCAAGGCCAAAGTAGGGCTAGGAGGAGAAATACAACTTGATTTCAGAACCACAAGAACCATTGATCTTTCAGCGAACAAAAATAGAAGCAACTCTAGAAAAATCTAGCGAAAGGTGGCTTTTCTAGCCTAAGATGAATCAACACAGGCTAGAGTGGGAGATAGTGCATTGCAGTGCACTATATCTAAGCTAGGGGCTACTTTGTAGTGCACTGTGTGAAGACCAACACTGAGCTGGTGCCAAATTGTCAAATCAAGAGACGTTCAAGTGGAATTTTTTGACTAAAACCAATTCAAAAAGACTGACATAAGATCAATAAAGTCAACAAAAGTCTACTATGATGTCATATGATGAGGGTAAGACACCAAGAAAGATATTCATTCCCCTGAGTGGTTGCAAATTTGTTATATGGAATTTGCATCTACAGATAAACACATTTTCCCTAGGTGGGTGACTATACCTAGAACAATAGGAAGAAAGTAGTTCAACCTTTTCCTATAGTAGATAGATGAGATGAATGAACTTACTTGTAGTCTTTCACTTCCTTGATCTCTTTTGAATCTCTTTTGTAGCTCCCACTTGAACTAAATGCGCTCAAAAGGTACCTGTATGAAGAGAAACAGAAACAACAAATGATCAAAGCATACATGATCTAAGACTATTATAATCCAATGGAATCGAAGACATTGAAACACATAACCATCACATATATGAACAATAATATGAGAAAAATAATAAGATCTATTTTAATGTACAAGGAACGGTATCATCCAATCCAGTTTGATGCTATGCCACTCCTTCAACTTCAGTCCAACCCTCGCCACATCAAAAACACACCATTCTAGTAGCATAACACTGCTTGACATGAGCTCAATTCTCAAACCAATAGAATTTCCTTACAAACATCAAATTCTAGTCCCCCTTGATCACTATGATGTGTGCCCAATTTCTAGGAAATGGAGGTGGTTTTGTCATAAATGAGGGTATTGAATGGCCATCCAAACTTGGATTTAGTTGCCATGGAGCAAGGGATGAGAGGATATGAGGTTAGTGGATCCTTAGCCTATCCAATTTCGAGCTCATAGGAGGAGATAAGGGAGGGGATCCTTCCAAAATGATCTAGAATCAAGGAATATTCCCAGAACCCTATGCAAATTTCGCTCAATCTCACCTAGCATAGGTCAAAGAGGGCCTGAGTGCACTGCAGTGTAGGCTAGAATGGGTCTACCTACTCTGTGGTGTAGTTACCCCAGACTAACATTGTGCTAGTGTCCCAAGGAGGCATTTTAACAAAGTTTTAGGCCATGAAACTTTCGTAGAAGGAAGCATTCATTGTGATGAATTGACTAGGGTATGTAACAACTGAATTAGGGTTTGATGAGCCCTAATAGTACTGATCTGATTGTCAGGAGTGATGTGCCCAAATAGACCTGTAACAATCATGTTGTTTTGATTTCATTGATGTATCTATTACCATTAGATTGCCCATAACATAAACATAGACAAAGTATAATCACATAATATCAATTCATATTCACATGATAGTGACATCAGGGATCTGTCAGACTACTCTTCCCACATGATTTCCCACATGATTCCTCATGAACCAGGAATCTCTTCATGCCATTCATTTGCATAAGCAATCATTCCTCCAGAAGAACGATTCATGATGACCCTTTCAGATAGTGACATAGATACATACATACATTTATCTAACATTAACACAAAACAATCATGATCTCATCAGAAAATGACATACCTACATGTATACATGTATACATATATATACATCAACATAATCATGATCACAACATAATTACTAGATATCATAAGGTCAAGGTTAAGAGAACTTCCTTTATCTGTGAAATGCATGTACAACATCGAGAATAACAATTCCCAAAGTAGCTAAGGCATATTATGCCTCAATTCTATTTACTTTATTTTTCCTGATTAGTTTTCTGATGACTGCCCCGCCATCATCCATTTACACCAATGGACCCAACCAATCCAACTTTTTGTTACACGCTTGCCTTCAAATACCATTATACATGCACTGAGCTTCATCGAGGCCTTACATTAACTGTTGGGTTTCATTCATCTCTTGCTGGGCTCCATTAACTTTCCTCTTTCCCAACCAATTCCCCAGACCGAAAACATAAAAGTAAATACAAGAAACAAATAATAAGAAAACCATGGAAAACCAACAACAATACAACACAACAATCAAAGTGTCATCACCATGTAAAGACATAAACAAAAACATAGTTAAGCACAAAAATCACCAAAATACGAAAATCAAAAGACTAACAACATACTCCATGACTTAATCCCCATGGTTATGAGTGCTTCCAAGGGAGTGCTTAACCTCAACCTTCTTCTAGATTCCATGGAAATTTATTTTCCATGAAATCCCTTGCATCATACTGCCATCAACACATAACTGTCATTTATTAAATAAACATAAGAATACATTGGTTACCTTACCTTTCTTGCCAAACACAATTCTTGCAACTGAACACATCCATGCCATATATGAAGGTACTCCAATTACCTTGACAGATGTACCTGTAACTAGAGACTAGCTAATATACCTATCAAATACAAGTCCATGAATCTAACATATATCCACATAATTTAAGTCAAGATTAAGGTTAAGAGGATTTCCTATATGAAAATCACTCATTCGTTTGGAATTAGGGTTTCTGAACATAGCCTATGTAATTCTTACCCAATTACTTTCCTTGACCTTTTCCTTGTTGTCATTGAGTGTTACTATGTACTGTCACATCACCCAGTTGTTAGTTATATAATCACATCAATTATTACCTTGTCATGCTAATACCAAGTATGTTTCCTACAACTATTTACACACATCAACCACATGTTCTAAACATCAATATATGAATTTGAAATCAACCTTTACCAAGACTAACTAAATTCTTGTAGAAGTATCAATAGTACTGTAATGATAAGGAACAGAGGGAGGAAGTATTCATGATGACACAAAATGAATATGAGAACCTTGAAGAGTACATTGAAAGATTCAACATTGTGCAAGACATGGAGGCTTGACTCCTGATACATTACATGTCTTGTTGCTATGACGAATCTAAGATGAATATATCGAGATTATAAACTTGATAGGTGGAGGAGATTTCTCTCAAGTTCATAAGGTCATGGAAATGCAAAAATGAAGAGGGGCCTCATGTTATTTTTACTTAGTTAGATGATGAAAATTAGATATTACATGGTGGTACCCGATTGTGATTACTTCATCCAATCATATAGGGAGGGGGTTAGGGAGCATGGCATCATTTTTCTCTACCACTTTGTTCCAACATCACTTAGAGGCATTCCAATGAATTTAGATCCCATTAGTATAATATGCATTGATATTTTTAGTTTTACTTAATGTGGCAGAGGCACAATTGGCATGTCAAGTGAGCCACTAGATGTAGACACTATTGGCTCTACATTTGTATCTTCATCTAAATATCCAACTATCTATGTAAATTTCATATCAAGGTTGGTGGGATATCCTTACCCCTTCTCAAAATGGTGTTGTTTGGATTCAATTTCATTAAACAATTTCATTAATTGAATATAATTTTCATTAATACTCTAATTACTCAAATAGACTCAAACTACTATAAGAATTACTACTCAACAACAGGTCAATATAGTTATAGATCTTCTAGCATTGGGCTAATGACCACTTTGTAATATCATGAATTTTTCTTTTCCTCTAATTATTTGTAGCACCATAATTTATCGTTAAATTAGAATGTGATAGTATTTGTAATGTTATAAATATTGTTTAGAGTGAACTCCATTCTCATATAACTTAGCCAAGATTTATCATTTTTATACCATCCTCTCTTAATCCATAGGTGACATTAACTAGATCTTGTAGCAATATGAAAATGCATATTTCCTTTCAAGTTAGTTTCATTGTCCTTTGGTATTATATGCCTAATCATAGCCATATTCCTAATGGGTGAAGGCCCTAAACCTATGAGTGGGACAAGATAGTGCATATTTCTTTTAATTTCAATATTATATATTATCATTTTTTTTCTAGATTTTTTCATCCTTCTCCATGATTTTCTACACATGCTCAACCCCAAACTTGAAATCCATATAAGATAATAAAAGTAAAAAATATCTCAAAGAGGAGGTTTTTTTCCTTCTGCAGCCAAAAGTAACAAACTAAAATAGATTTTCCTATTTATAAAATAACAAAATTATAATTGCATCAAGAGAAGAAAATTCTTCTAGTGTTAATGTAAATATATGTCCACCTAATATAAAATTTTATACAAAAATAATAATAGTAAACACACACACACACACACACACGCTCACACACGAAGATGAAATTATATGAACAATTAAAAACATAGGAATTAAAAATAACTCTACATGAGAGTAATACTTATTTTAATCAACCCATAATATGGTTGTGAATTACATAATATATCAGCATAGGTTCATCCTAACCCGTTAATGAAAATCTTGGGAATCCACTCTTAACTCAATAGATAAGTCACTTATTCATAGTTTATGTACATTACCTTGGTTTGGTGCATGGAATGCAGACTTGGTGGTGTAATATTGCTTGATCAATATGAAACTATGAAAAGCTCAGGTTTTATTTTAGAGAAATTGTGGGTTGCCTTCAGGTTATAATAAAATAAGCATATCTAGAATATTTCTCACTAATAGCTATCATCACACACACACACATATTATGATGCATATCTAGAATATTTCTCACTAACATGTATATCCTAGAGAGAGAGAGAGAGAAAAATCAAAGAAATGTAAAAAAATAGAAATAATTAGCTTGAAATTTTCAACAATCCTTGTATGTAATTACCTTGTGATACTACACTAGCCTCTGAGGAAAGATTGACTCTAGAAATTAGCTGGACACCCTTGCCTCATAATCATAACCATTAATCCATCCAAATTGGAAATGAACATGCATCTAGTTGATCTAAAGGACAAGTTACAATGGACCTATTAATATTAAGTTCTTGGTCAAGATAAATATTTTCTTACATAAATAGAAACTTATCTTAAACTTTTGTTGTTGAAATTCATGGTTTCACTTAATTTTTCACCAAATGTTGAGATTGCAACAACCCAATATACTATTTTAACTTTCAACATCTAAGACCTTATGAGATTTCATTATACATATTTTATTTGCTATCAAGGTTCTCAGAAAATTTGTTTTGTTTTATTTCCCTTAGAACTCACTAGGGTTCTTAAGTTGCGTATTGTTCTTTTCCCTTGCTTAAGATCTAGTTTATCCTCCTAAAATCTTGAAAACATTTTCAAAACTTTGTTTCATGCTACATATTCTTTTTTAATTTATATGTGATATATTTCACTTGATTTTACTTTATCAGTGACACTATGCATATCGCACCAGATTTTCCTTTCCTCACGACATATCATATTTGATTTCACTTTTCCCATGACACATCATGTATGGCATAATCCTAAACTTATCTCTATTGCGAGAAACAAAACTTTCATGCAAATTCTTTGTTCCCCACCTATTAATCGCAACCTACATATTTTTTTATTCAACATATCATGTTACTCCAATTTTCCATATGACAAAAAAATAATTTTTATATATACAATATAAATTCCATATATCATGTTACTCCAATTTTACATATCACAAAAAATCATTTATATATATACAATGTAAATTCCATATTTATGATGTATCATATCTACACAAATTTTATACATCACTAGCATATCACATGATCCAAGATTTATTTCTTTGTAGTGTGCCACACCAAATTATTTTGTCATACAAAAAGGCTCATTTCATTGAAGTTTATCTTCATGTGGTAACTTTTCTTTTACTATGTTGCATCAAATTATGTTTTCATGTGTAACATCACATTGCATTAATGTTTCAATTCATGGAATATCCTCCTCTTATCATGCCACACAAAAATTCATGTCCACATAATACATCATGTTGTAGCAAATTTTTTCCTTTCCCCATGAAAAATCCCTTTATGATATGGAACAAAATCTTTGAAAAGTTTGACTTCCCTCTATAATATATGTTTCGTTATGAGAGAATTTTCCAACTAAATATCCTGCTAAATTATGTTTTCTTATGATACATAATTTTTCAAAGGTGTTTGATAAATCATGTTAAAATGAGCATGAAAAGTAATTTGTAGGAAATGGGCATTTGGTACATATTTGAATCCTTCCTTTAGAAACTTGTTTCCTCCTTCTTTTCCAAGTATTTTATGAAAAAGAGATGAGAGATGATTTAACCATCATAGTGACTTTTATCATGATGTCATGTTCCTCTCTTCTAGTCACATGTCTCTAAAGGGAAAGAAGTGTGGCACCCTTAGAACTTTGTGAGAAACTTAATGAAAGTAACAATTGATTTTTCACTCTTCACATTAGAATATTTATGTAATAAAAGGTAATGCTCATAAATTCAAAAACCTAGAAGGAATGGGGAAAACAAAAGAGGTTGTTTAATTAAGTCTTAATTTAAAGTTTAAAGTTTAGGAATCGGAATTAAGGATATGTTACTAATGAAAAGCATAAAGATGGATCAAGTAGTCCCTCTATTCACCCTCACACATAAGAATTTCTCCTTAGCATGATAAACACTTATAAAATTTAAAAAAGATTAATAGGGCACAAGTGAAATCTTAATTGGGATCAATAGTTGATACAAATTTACAATAAGAGATGGAAGTGGGCTTGAAATAAAAAATTAATAATTCAAAAATGGGGAAAAATAAATTCATGAGAGAATGCCTGATGTGGTTAGTGCATAAATTGAAATCTCCAACCAATATTTAATTGAGAAAAAGTAAGGGGTAGTCAAGGAAAAGAATCTGATATCAACCTCTTAACTCTAGCTGATTAAAAATTAAATACAAAAATATGATCCATCCTAATTTAGGATCAAGGGGGAAATAAGAGAAGAAATAGGGAACATATGTAGGTGAGGTAAATTATCCCTTTTGAGAGAAAAATAAGAAAAAATAATCTTATGAGAGCCCTAATAAAATTTTGACACTTGGATAGTTGAATAATAAAAAATATTTTAATTAACGAAAATGATTATTTTCCATGTAGATCCAAGTGACACTACCAAAACATTCTATGAAAGAAAGAGCAAACTATGAGAAGCATACTTTTGGCACCCTTATGTTGGATGGATGTCCTAATGCTATTTTTATTTTGAGTGACTATTAACCTTTTGTTGTAAATTTGGTGTGAGGGAAGTTCCATTGAGTGGAAACATCCCAAGTTGAGCACTCACCTTCACTATGCTAGTGTACCCATATCTCGTATATCCCCATTGTAGCTTAAGGGTCCATAAGGAATAAGCGTACCAAAGGAAAAGGCCGACAGGTCAATTAGTGACTCATTAAAGTTTGCTCTACCTGTGAAAATTTCTTAAGTTTATAAGAACTACATCAATGAGTGTATTTATTTGGAAGTCCGCATTCCAAGGTTCCACCTTCAAGTGAATAGTACGTACATGTAAACTTGAAAATTTGAAACTTTGTAAATTTTCATAAAATGTCTATTACTATGTAATATAATAGTGTGATTTCCAATAACACTATAATAGAGATTTTGTACATTATAAATGATTTGTGGAATATGATATTGAACTAATTGAATGGTCAAATTTATCCTTTAAATTTAAACAAATGCATTATGGAATGATTGTGGTATCTATTTCTAATGTGGTTTCGAATCATTTTGATATGTGTTACTTCATACCAAATATGTATGTGTGAATATGTCAATTCCCCACATATTTATTAATGTATCAACATGTTATTATATGTTGCCGAAGAGAATTATTTTGAAAAGAAACAATTTATATGCATTAGTAACATCCACTTAATTTATATTAACAATCCCTATTGATGAAGGCAAGTGGAAGTATAACTTTGATGATATCCATTAACTAATTATTATAGGTTTAATCATGTGAACATGAAGATTGGTAAGGGATGTAATTTAACAATCTAGCATAAGGAAAATATGGACAATCCTTCTCATAGTGATAGTTATTGTAGATCTCGAGTGTGCTAAGAAAAATTATGAATGAAGCTTTCAACATAAACCATCCTATGTAATTATTGCAATTGAAGTCAGTAGTAATACTCCTGGATATTTATCGCAACCTACAACTGAATATATGGGGTGATTAGGAAGTGCTTTTTGTCTATCTCCTTTATCTTTCTACATTTCACCCATTGGTTAGCACCCTTTGCTAGTTAATTTAATTGTTTAATATTATTTTCGACTCCTATATACAGTTAGATGTTTATGATATTGATGGATCACTTGGTTTTAATTCAATACCTATTAATATCATTGCAGAGCAACAAATATAATCGAGCCTTTAATTTGGCACTGCACCTTGTATATCTCATTCAGACAATCATCTCTAAAACTGAATCCTAAATCGACATAAATTCACATTATCCAAACTCTTGTTGTCTAACACCTAGAAATAAAGCACCTCATTTAAACATTCTAGTAGAGCGTTTCAAAACTACCGTATCATTGAATATATTTCGTATACTTTTTGCAGAGGATTATACCCGATCCCTTGCCATACCATGGTTGTAATCAGCCATCGATGTGAGTACACTATTATATTACCGAGTTGGAACTATTGTGTTCAGGGCTTCCTATTGGGAACCTTGCTAACCCACCAGCGGAACAAAAGAGAGGTCAATCTCAATTTTATCATTGTAGAGACTTCGAAGAATATGACATGATAGGTAAACCTTCCTTAATTGTGAACCCTTTTGATCACTAGACATGTTTTATGGGTTTCCAAAATGAATTTCTCATCAATCGTGTTAAATATGTGAATGGTAAGTTTATTTACACATCCGTGCGGAGGGAATTTTCCCATGGAACCCTTAGTGTCAACCGACAGTAACTGCATTGAATAGTTAAATTGCTAAAAATGATCCTTTCCTCATGGGGGTTAAAATGATCCTTAGTTACAGACTACCTTACCCTATGATATGAGGTCTGATGTCAACCCATAAGCCTGTTTGGAATTCCACCGCAGGCATAGTCTTGTGTTAGACTCGTTGATGACTCTCGTTAACACTATTGGATATTACTCATAGTGAGACTGGAGTTTTTCGATTAAATTTATCATATATTTCCCCCCAGTCTTTCAATCTACAACTTAACTACTATAACAATGGAGTTAGTAGAGTAATGGTATACCTATAAACCTAACTTCCTCGTTCAATTGTGAGTGGATAACAGATCCTAAGTGGCAAAACGAATTCACAAGGCTATCTCTCCACTAAAACTCTAATAAATGAATCTTGAAATCATGATTAATGTGTAGATCATTGTTTGCTAATATACATATATAATATGTATATGTCGGAGCATGGTAAGTATAGGTGAGTTGTTTTAAGAGAAACATTCGTGATCCTTTCGTTTTGAATCATCGTCATTACTTTATGTGGTACTATGGTTATCATGTATCATATACACATGTACCTTATCGATTGGATTTAGAGGAAAATTATTCATATCATTATTTCCTCAAGTTTACAATCACCCTGGATCCAAAATTATCCTACTGGAATAATAAACCTATGTTAATAAATGGTAGATGTTGCATGTGTTAGTTATGATAGGGCATTACATCTCTTTATTTTATCAGTTATAATGATATTTAGAGTGTTGGATTTCAGAGAGACTTAATTGGAGTTTATGCCACAATCGTGTGAACTATATGTTAACCTCTTAACACCTCTAGCATTTCAATAGTGCAAGTATATTACATATTTCCCATAGTGGTAATTTGTACACTAAGCAAGACACTCACCAGAGTCTAGGTAGCCAACCTTATGACCATCTTAGCATAGAATGGTATGCAGTATAGTAAATATTATTACCTTAGGAACAATTCCACATGTGGGAATTTAAAAATCCATTATTTAATGTGTCATTACAAAAGGCACTGATGACACCACCTATGAACACCACCATGAATATCTTAATGATGAAAATGTATACGATCTTTGACAAGTAGGAAAATTGGGATCTGGAATTAAATTATTGGGATATTTGACGCCTATGATTCATTAAAATTTTATCATTACATAAATATATAATAAACCATATGGTATTGGAATATATCTAAGGTTCAAAAAATTCCACTGTCCAAGTAGAAATGCATGAGTTTACACTAGTCAAGGTCAACTAACATAGGGGATAAAGATAAGTGTAATGTGTCTATAATAGCCCTGGGTTGATTTTCCATGTAATCAGAAGCACATTATAAAGGAAAAAAATAAGACCAAGTTCATGGGACATGCATTCCAAGCTCAATGGAGGGGAAAGCATTAAAGTGTGCATCACTTGTGGTTAAATAATGGCTATGGAAATTGGCATTGACATTGGCAAAGAGAAAAAAGAAATCAATGACAATTAATTAAGGAATAAAGGAAAATAGGAGAAAAGGAAGATGAATGGACAAGAATATGCATGCAATGACAATTAAAGGAAAATAAAAGAAAATAGGATAATGAAAGGAAGAGATACTTGACATCAACGATAAAATGCATCTGAGAAACATTTGATAACTTTTGTTAAGATTTTGATTAACTTTAGAAATTGAACTCCAAGGGGAAGGAGAGAGAGAGAGAGAGAAAGAGAGAGAGCACTTGGACACATCAAAGCAAGAAAAGTACAAGCAAATGAAGGAAAGGAAGCATAATGAGAAGATTGGAGGAGAATCTATAATAGGGAAATTTTGTAGTTAACAGGTTGTAGATGTGATTTCATTGTTGGGATTTTAATACATATTGCATTAATTTGGTTTACATGATTGTTTTGGTGTCATTGGCATGGGATTTTCCTAGATTCATAATTGTTTGAACCCTTCCTTTCCATTTCCTGGATAGCTATGGTGTGATGGGATTCATTATTGGTTGAGCTTTGGATTGCCAAAATATTTTGGATTTGGGTGGGGTGGTCTCAAACAAATCCCAAGGGTTGTGGGTGGAGATAGGAAAATTCCTCAGGGTATGGTGAAGTAATTTTGAGGCATCCAAGCTTGTGTTGGTTAGTGATTTTTGGACTAGTTTAGGTGAAATCACTATAGTTGAAGGTTTAGGTGGTTTATCCTTTAGATTCCCTAGTTGATTTTGTTTTGGTTTATCCCACGAGATCCCACATTCATGCATGGAATATGGCAAAAGGGTGATTGGATAAAAGAGAGATTTGGTTCAACCCAATCCATGGTCAGGTGGTATGTGGAATTCCCTAACTTGGTTGGAATTTTAATATAGTATTATATGTTATTTATTATTGAGATCAATGAACACACATATTAGTTATTATGTCAATTTTATGACTAGTTTTCCTTGGCTTCATTCTTGTTAAATGTTGGTTACATGCATGGCTACATGAAGTGCTCATGTTATATACCTTGTTCATGATTCGATAATTCATTGAATGTTTATATGATTGTATGAGCTAAAAAGTGTTTGATGTAGCTAGCTTGAGAGGGAAGTGGGCTTTCTTAATGATTCTCTGGTGAAACTATGAGGCAGTGACTAGATATTCATTCATGACCAATAACTACTATATTTACCATATGTTTGTCTAAATATTTTTCATGCAACTGGCATGTTTTAACAAGTTTTGAGCCTAGTATAGTTTTTATAGACATGTGAATACCTTATATTTGTTTTAGAAAGTTATGGGTTGTTACGGGCAGTGGCATGTACACTAGCGTTGAAAATGTGGTGCTGATTTCCTGGTTGCATGCATAGAACTTGGAAATTTTGGCTACAATTGCACAGAGGAATTCGTACGCATGTAGGTAGAGCCTTCTAGCCACATGCACATCTTGGAATGTTTGTGACTAGGCTATGCACATAGGTAAAAAGAAAGTTAGAGCTTAGGGGTTGATCACTAGTGGTTGTTGTTTGACACCTAGGTGATTAGGTACCCCTGAGGGGTTTCATAAGTTTCTAGTTAGTAGAACCCGCTTCCATAACTAGAACTTGGATGTTGGGTCATGTCATAGTAACTCTTAGTTTATGTTTACCTTAGAGAGCTTGTAAAAGAAGGTAAATTTGGGGTGGGGTGTTACAAGGTGGTTTCAGATCCAGTTTTGTTCCCTATAAACCTTTCTCTGGTACCAGTGTCATCGAGTGGTATCAAAGCAATGTTTACATTATTGGACCTTTGGGTACATGCAGATGGTTATGGTTATCATGCATGTAGTTATTGTTACAGTTTTGTGTTATTATCATGCATGCATCATGATGTCAATATGTTCTTGTTATTGCTATATATATCATGCTAATTTGGATGGACTTGTCATTATGTGATACCCTCCCTTGAGATACGTTGAGGTATGATTTTGATTATGTATTCTATTTGGTTTATCTAACATGGTATATTTTCCATAAATAGAAGGCCATGATATGAAGAGAATAATAGTGGATTACAGTTCACATCACTCCTCATACGAGCCTGATGTGAAATCAGTGGAATGGGAAAAGTTAGTTGAGTGACAAGGAGAAGAGTTTTCTCCTGATCTAGTAGATACACTCAGGAGTCCAATATCATATATTAGGTGTTAAAAAGAACATTATAACAAGTTGATTGAGGCACAATAAATACTTGTAAGGGATTAAGAAGAGAAAGTTAAAGTCAATTCAGTGATTCTTCAAAGCCTTTCAGACTTATAAAAGTAGGGACAGTTAGGGATTAGTCATGGAGATAGGGAGAAGAAGATCAAGACTAATGGGGAAGATGGTAGCAAGTCTCAGAGGAGACACTAGTTTGATAGGGATGATACAGTGAAGAGTCGCAGACTATTGGATACACTCAAGAAGAGGATTGGTATGCATGGGTTTTATTCTAGTTCTTCTTCTAGTTGACATCATTGCCATCACGTCAACATCATAGTAGGAGTGAGTACTTGTCATAGGAGTTTAAGAAAGTAAAACCTCCCATTTTTTATGGGGAAATTAATAAATTAGAAGATGCAGAAGTATGGTTGCTTAGGATGAGGAATTTATTCAGTTGGTATGACTACTTAGAGAACAAGAAATTGAATATAGCCACCTTCAGTCTCAAAGGAAAAGTAGATAATTGGTGGGAAGAAATTAACAATTTTAGAGGTATTAGCGAAGATAAGTTGACTTGGGGTGAGTTTGAAAAGCTCTTCAAAAAGGAGTACTTGTCTCAGAGATATTAGGCTGGAAAGACTAGGCATTTTTATAAGCTAAGGATGGGTTCCATGATAGGCGAAGAGTACACAACCAAATTTCTAGAGTTGTTGAGGTATGTTCCCTATCATAAGGATGATAAAGAAAAGATTCAAAGGTTAATCATTGGATTTCCATTGTCATGTAAATATCATATTCAGTTTGATGAGACTTTGTAATTGGAGGAAGCCATTAGGAAATAAATCATTATTCTGAGCAGTCAAAATGGAAGCTTGAGTTCAAGCATGATGGGAAAGGTAATGAGAATACTAAAGGAAAATGGCCCAAGAAGTGAGGAAGATCTCACGATGGAGGTAAGAATAAAAAGTTCACCCCTCGTAAGAAGTTTAATGTACCTGAGAAAGGACATGGGTATCATCTTGGAGAGCAGAAGAATAAAGCCAATGGTAGGGAACCATTGAAGTGTTGGATTTGTGGTAAAGACCATCACAAGAAGGATTTTTCACTGTATTAGGGTAGAAGGCCACAAATCTATAGTGATGAGGAGGTGCAGATAGTGGGGGATGTTGGTCACAACGTTCCTTAGATCTATGCAACACTTGATAATAAGAAGGTAGACCATCATACATCTTTTATTGAGATGGAAGGTAATTTGTGTGATAAATTTGTTTCCATTTTGATTGATCTTGTATATAATCATAGCTATGTTAGTCCTGACCTGGTGGACCAATATGATTTTCATAAATAAGTGCATGAGAAATATCGGTTGGTGGAGTTGTCTACAGGGACCAAGAGAAGAGTTCATCACTAAGTGAGATCTTATACATTTGTTCTTAATGACATTCCTACATCAATATGCGTAAATTTGCTTCTTTTGAGATCATATAACATTATTTTGGGCGTGGATTGTCTATTTATTCACAAGACGAAGGTGGATTGTTATGACAAAGTCATTGAGTGTGTGGATGATGATGGAGAAAATATAATCTTGCAGGGAAAGAAGAAGCCTGTATCAGTGAGAATGGTTATAACTTTCAAACTAAGCACAAATACAAGAAAGGCGTGTATTGTTTGTAGTTCATGTTTCCAGTGACAAAGGGAAGGATGTTGAGGATGATGATGTCTTCAGGATGTATGATGTCTTACAGTTGTTTCAAGATGTGTTCCTTGCAGAGATTCTAGATTTTCCTCATAGAGAGGTGGATTTCTCTATTGAGTTGGTACCAGAAGAAACACCAACATATAAGGCACTGTATAGTATGAGCACTCTAGAGTTGGTGGAATTGAAGTTGCAAATTAAAGAGATTCTTGATAAGGGATGCATGAGGCCAAGTGTATCCCCTTGGAATGCACCTGTGTTGCTTGTAAATAATAAGGATAATATTCTTAGATTATGCATCGATTACAGGAAGTTGAAGAAGATGACTATCAAGAATAGGTATCCATTACCTTAGATTGATGATTTGTTTGATCAGTTGAAGGAAGCAACAATGTTTTCAAAGAAGAAGGCTTCTATAAAACTGCATTACATACCAAGTATGGGCATTATCAATTTTGGGTGGTTCCCTTTGGTCTTATCAATGATCCATCCAATTTCGTGTGTTTGATAAATAATGTTTTGTGCCCTTACTTGGATAATTTTTGATAATATTTATTGATGATATATTGGTATATTCAAATAATGAGGAGGAGCATGCACAAAACCTAGTAACGGTAATGATATTCTTGAGGGAGCATCGATTGTATGCCAAGCTTAGAAAGTGTAGTTTCTTTCAGACTTAGATTCGTTACTTGAGACATGTTGTTTCCAAGGAGGGGATAGTAGTGGACCTCGAAAATATTAAGGCTATCATGGAGTGGCAAGCTCTGAAGAATGTGGACGAGGTCATATCATTCATGAGACTAGTAGGTTACTAAAGGAGGTGCATCATGAAATTCTCCAAGATTGGATATCCTATTACATCTTTATAGAGGAAGGGATATAATTTTGAATGGACTGAGAAGTATATAGCTAGTTTTGAGTAGTTGAAGCATTTGCTTGCCAATGCTCCAGTTTTAAAAATTGTAGATCCTAATAAGGATTTTGTAGTTTGTACATATGCTTGTAAGGAAGGACTTTGAGGATTCTTAGGGCGGGAAGGCAAGGTGGTTTTCTATGAATCAAGGAAGCTGAATGAGCACAAGTAGAACTATGTGAATCATGATATTGAGTTAGAAACAATCATTCATTCATTGTAGATGCAGAGGTATTATCTCCTTGGAAGGAGGTTCATCTTGATGAGTGATCATAGTGGATTGGGGTATCTATTTGACTAGCCCAATTTCACTGCAAGGCAAGCTAGATCATTGGCTACTCTCAGTGTGTTTTATTTTGAGATCAGGTACATCAATGGAAAAGGGAATGGGGTTATGAATGCTCTCGGTAGGAGAGTGCAAGTGAATCATATTTCAATTTGTTAGGTGTGGAGCATGATTGTTCAAAGGTCTTTGTTTTAGCCGAATGTATACCCCAGGAATTCTTTACACCCCTCCATGTGGGGGGGTGCGGGGGCGACTTGTCCCCCCCGCGAGGGTTCGGGAGGGGGGGACGATCCCCCCCTGCTGGGGGGTTCAGGGGCCAGCGGTCCCCCGGCGGGGGTTTCGGGGTTAGTGCCCCTGAAGATAAAAACAAATGTAGAATTTCCTTATAAAATTATAGTAATTTCTAATCAATCTGGGTCGTTCATCAAGCGAATGATCTGACGGTAGAACTTAGGTTTAGTTTAGAGTTTTTTGCCCTAGAATGTAACCCCTCTCTTTGTATGAGGGCATTGGATTTGAGGTTGTGTAATAGATGTGTATTCTTTGAGCGAGAAACAGAGAGGTAAGACTGTGAGAGAAAACAGAGGATATTACAGTGGATCTACTGTAGGTTTTGTCTCTTCATTTTGATGGATAATAGAAAGGAACGTCTGGTTGTTCGGGGTGGACGTAGCCCAAACTAGGTGAACCACGTATATCTGTGTCTCTCTTGTTTTATGCGTTTTCTGTGTTTATATTTCTGTAATATTTTATGTGTTCCATTGCTCCGTAATGTATAACTTTCTAACAATTGGTATCAAAGACGAAGGTCTATTTGGCTGATAAACTCGCAGGAAGGGAGGGTTCCTCATTCGAGTGGGAGCAATGGTGGAAGATGGTAAGTTTAGGGTCAAGAAATTTAACGACAAAAACTTCTCGTCGTGGAAGATGCAAATCAAGGATTATCTGTATCAGAAATATCTGTACCTACCATTGGGCGGAAAAACAAAGATGCCAATGGGTATGATAGATGAGGAATGGAACCTTCTCGATATAAAGGTACTCAGAAAAGTACGTTCGTGCCTTGCAGCGTCAGTCGCCTTCAAAATTTCGAAGGAAACAATGACATACGGTTTGATTAAGGTGTTGGAGAAACTATATGAAAAACCCTCGGCCTGAAACAAGGTATTTCTTATGAAACAGTTATTTAATATGAAGATGTCAGAAGGTGGATCTGTTGTAGACCATTTAAATGATTTTAATATTGTTACAAGTCAGTTATGTTCTATAGGGGTAAACTTTCATGATGAAGTTAGAGCTGTGTTATTCTTGTGCTCATTGCCAGAAAGTTGGAATGGTTTAGTAATGGCCATTAGTAACTCTGTTTTTGGATCTAGTACTTTAAAGTTTGATGATGTTGTTGGTGTTATCCTTAGCGAGGAAATGCAACAAAAGCGCTCTGGTGAGACATCGGGTAATGCTTTGAGTGCAGAGTCTAGGGGGAGAAAAATTGAAAGAGGAAAGAGCTCAGGATATTGCAGTAAATCAAGGAAAGGTAGATCCAAGTCTAGGTTGGGGATAGTGTGCTGGAAATGCAGAAAGAAAGGACACCTAAAGAAAGACTGTAGATCTCAGAAGGGAAAAGAAGGAGATGCACAACAAGAAAACAATCATGAAGCAAATGTGACACGTGAGGTGTTACAAGATCCTTTGGTTCTTTCTTTCGAAAATATTACTAATTCTTGGGTGGTAGATTCAGGGGCCTCATTCCACGCCACACCAGATAAGAAATACTTTCATGACTATGTTCAAGAAGATTTTGGACAAGTCTGTTTGGGTGATGATAAACCCTGTAAAATTGTTGGAATGGGTAAGATTCCTATAAAAAAGCATAATGGAAACCAATGGCTACTAAAGGAAGTAAGGGATGTTCCAGATCTAAAGAAAAATATGATTTCAATAGTGCAGTTAGCTGGTGAAGGTTGTGTGACAACTTTCACAGATAAAGCTTGGAAGGTTACCAAAGGAGCCCTGGTAATAGCAAAAGGCGAAATGGTTGGTACATTGTATTTATGCAATGGTATTTATAACTCTGTTAATGCTTTAACTTCCAAAGGAGTAGATGCAACATCATGGCATCATACGCTCAGACACATGAGTGAAAAGGGGATGAAGATTCTTCACTCAAAGAATTTTTTGCCGGGTTTGAAGAATGTTGAAAATTTTTTGCCGGGTTTAAAGAATGTTGATTTGGACTTCTGTGAGAATTGCATTTATGGAAAATAGAAGAGAGTCAGATTTCTCAGAGTTGGGAAAGAAAAGAAGAGTGAAAAATTAGAGCTTGTACATACAAATGTATGGGGACCTGCTCAGTTATCATCTCTCCATGGCTCTCGTTATTATGTTAATTTTATTGATGATGCAACTAGAAAAACTTGGATTTATTGTATTAAGAATAAATCTAATGTATTTGATAGTTTCAAGAAATGCAAAGCTTTGGTTGAGATTGAGACAAGAAATAAATTGAAGTGTCTTAGATTAGGCAATGGAGGTGAATATTGCAGCAAAGCGATTGATAGGTACTGTTCAAAGCATGGAATTCGCAGAGAGAAGAAAGTTCCAAGAACACCACAAGAAAACGGTGTGTTAGAAAGGATGATAGAACAATAATGGTGCATGCAAGGTGCATGAGATTGCATGCAGGCTTGCCTTTATAGTTTTGGGCATATGCTGTAGATACTGCTATTTATCTAATAAATAGAGGGCCTTCAAGTTCCTTGGATGGTGGTGTTCCAAAGGAAGCATGGATAGGTAAAAAGGTAAATTACTCTTTTTTAAAGCCTTTTGGTTGTGAGGCCTTTGTATATATTGATAAAGAAAATAGAACAAAGCTTGAGGAAAAGTCAAAGAAATGTACCTTTATTGGATATGGTGTTAATAATTTTGGTTATCGCTTATATGATTACGGAAATCACAAAATCATTAGGAGAAGAGATGTAATATTCAATGAAAAGGTTTTGTATAAGAATCAATTGCAGGAAAAGGAACATGAGAAAGAAAAAAGAAATACACAGTTCTTGATGAAATCACTGAAAAGGTAAAGGTGCTTGAAAATAATAATAATCAACAACCACCACAACAGTAACAGGCACCCCAA
The DNA here is from genome assembly GCA_000404065.3 of Pinus taeda. NCBI lineage: Eukaryota > Viridiplantae > Streptophyta > Pinopsida > Pinales > Pinaceae > Pinus > Pinus taeda. Next base: position 137,438 of record APFE031556886.1, read on the forward strand.
ACGCCTGAAAGTGGTGTTAGAAGATATACCAGGATAAGTAGACCCCATGAACGATACTCTCCTTCATTATATTACTTATTGTTGATTGATTCTGGTGAACTTGAATGTTATGAAGAGGTAATGTAGGTTGAAAGTAGGAAGAAGTGGGAGGTAGCCATGGAATAAGAGATGGACTCCTTAATGCATAACCAGACTTGGGACTTAGTCAGGCTGCCTACATGAAAAACTAAATTGAAGAATAAATGGGTTTATAGGTTGAAGGAAGAAGATGGAGGAAAACAGAGGTACAAAGCTAGACTTGTGGTGAAGGGGTTCGCACAGAAGAAAGGTATTGATTTTGATGAAATATTTTCTCTCGTTTTTAAAATGACTTCAATCAGAACTATTTTTAGTCTAGTAGCAGTTGAAGATTTTCATCTTGAGAAGTTAGATGTAAAGACAACCTTTCTCCATGGGGATTTGGAGGAAGAGATATATATGCAGTAGCCACAAGGATATGAGGTGAAAGGGAAGGGGAAACTAGTGTGCAGGTTGAAGAAGAGCTTGTATGGCTTAAAATAGGCTCGAAGGCATTGATATCTAAAATTTGACAAGTTTATGTCTGAACAAGGTTATACTAGATGTCACTATGATCATTGTGTGTATCTGAGAAAGCAAAATGATGGCAGCTATATTATATTGTTATTGTATGTAGATGACATGCTTGTTGCAGGGTCTAACATGCAGGAAATAAATGTGCTCAAAAGAAAATTGGCAAATTCATTTGCAATGAAGGATTTGGGAGCTGCAAAATAAATCCTTGGTATGAGAATCACTAGAGACAAGAAAAATTGCAAATTAACATTATCTCAGAATGAGTACATATAAAAGGTGTTGAAAAAATTTAATATGCACAATGGAAAACTAGTTAGTACACCTTTCGCTATCCATTTCAAACTTACTAAGGAAATGTGCCCAAAGACCCAAGAAGACATGGATTATATGTCTAAAGTTCCATATGCATCAGCAATTGGAAGCTTAATGTATGCAATGGTCTGCACAAGGCCTGATATTGCACATGCAGTGGAAGATGTAAGCAGGTACATGAATAATCCAGGAAAGGAACATTGGATGGCAGTGAAATGGATTCTCAGATATTTGAAAGGTGCCATAAATCAAGCATTATGCTTTGGTGGTTCAAACATTTCTCTACAGGGATATGTTGATGCAGATATGGTAGGTGATAGAGATAACAAAAGGAGCACTACAAGATATGTATTTACTGTAGGTGGAACAACTATCAGTTGGGTTTCAAAAATCCAAAGTGTTGTTGCACTTTCAACAACAAAAGAAGAGTATGTTGCTACTACAGAGGCTAGTAAATAAATTATTTGGTTACAAAGGTTTATGGGTGAATTGGGTAAGAAGCATGATATGGGCACATTATACAGTGATAGCCAAAGTGCCATTCATCTTGCAAAGAACTCAGCATTTCATTCCAGGAATAAACACATAAAGCTCAAGTACCATTTCATATGATCAGTGTTGGAAGATGGAGAGTTGAAGCTGGAAAAGATACACACTAGCCAAAATCCTGCAGATATGCTAACAACAGTTGTAACCTGGGAGAAACTAGAATATGCTCAGTTTCAATTGGTCTTTAAGGATGACGATGAAGATGAGAAACAACCAGGTTCAAAGAGGACTCATTGTCCAGCAAATGAAGAAGTGGAGTGGCTACAATCATTCTCCAAGTGGGAGATTGTTGGGTGTGAAGCATGATTGTTCAGAGGTCTTTGTTTCAGCTAGATGTAAGCCACAGGAAGTTCGTACACCCCTCCATGCGGGGGGGAGCGGGGGGACTTTTCCCCCCCACGGGGGTTCGAGGAGCATGCACAAAAACCTAGTAACGGTAATGACATTCTTGAGGGAGCATCGATTGTATGCCAAGCTTAGCAAGTGTAGTTTCTTTCAGACTTACATTCATTACTTGAGACATGTTGTTTCCAAGGAGGGGATAGCAGCGGACCTCGAAAATATTAAGGTTATCATGGAGTGGCCAACTCTGAAGAATGTGGATGAGATCATATCATTCATGAGAGTAGTAGGTTACTAAAGGAGGTGCATCAAGAAATTCTCCAAGATGGGATATGCTATTACATCTTTATAGAGGAAACAATATAATTTTTGAATGGACTGAGGAGTATGTAGCTAGTTTTCAGTAGTTGAATTTTTTTCTTGCCAATGCTCCAGTTTTAAAAATTGTAGATCCTAATAAGGATTTTGTAGTGTGTACATATGTGTGTAAGGAAGGACTTTGAGGATTCCTAATGTAGGAAGGCAAGGTGTTTTTCTATGAATCAAGGAAGCTGAATGAGAACAAGTACAACTATGTGAGTCATGATATTAAGTTTGAAACAATCATTCATGCGTTGTAGATGCAGAGGTATTATCTCCTTAGAAGGAGGTTCATCTTGATGAGTGATCATAGTCGATTGGGGTATCTATTTGACAAACCCAATTTCACTGCAAGGCAAGATAGATGGTTGGCTACTCTCAGTGTGTTTTATTTTGAGGTCAGGTACATCAATGGAAAAGGGAATGGATTTATGAATGTTCTCGGTAGGAGAGTGCAGGCGAATCATATTTCAGTTTGTTGGGTGTGGAGCATGATTGTTTAGAGTTCTTTGTTTCAGTCAGATGTATACCCCAGGAAGTTTGTACAACCCTCCACGCGCAGGGGACTTGTCCCCCCCATGGGGGTTCAGGGGGGCCGATCGCCCCTATTTGGGGGGTCCGGGGTCTAGCAGTCCCCCGACAGGGGTTTCGGGGGCAGTGTCCCCCGAAGCTAAAAACAGATGTAAAATTGCCTTATAAAAGTATAGTAATTTCTAGTCAATCTGAGATGTTCATCAGGTGGATGATCTGATGGTAGAACTTATGTTTAGTTTAGGTTTTTTTTCCCTAGAAGGAAAACCCTCTCTTTGTATGAGGGAATTGTATTTGAGGCTATGTAATAGATGTGTATTCTCTGAGTGAGAAACAGAGAGGTGAGACTGTGAGAGAAAACAGAGGATATTATAGTGGATCTGCTGTAGGTTGTGTCTCTTCATTTTGTTGGATAATAGAAAGGAAGGATTGGCTGTTCGAGGTGGACGTAGCCCAAACTGGGTGAAACACGTATATCTGTGTCTCTCTTGTTTTATGCGTTTTCTGTGTTTATATTTCTCTAATACTTTATGTGTTCCATTGCTCCGTAATATATAATTTTCTAACAGATTTGTGAGCTCTTATGAGACAAATTTACAAGAGAGCATATTACATGTAGGGAAGCATGATGAGAAGTATTAACAATTGAAGCAGGTGTTGTAGTAGTAGGGTGAGGCTGATAGGGATGAGCAGTATGACCTCACAATAGATGGCTTGGTCAAACTCATGAGCAGGGTTTATGTGCTTGATAGCAGTGAGTTGAGAAAGATTATTTTAAGAAAGTTTCACATCAAGTCATATTCAGGCCACCCAGGATATTCGAAAACTTTGATAGTTGTTAAGTAGTTATACTTTTGGCTAAACTTGAAGAAAGAGGTGTTTGAGTTTGTTGCTAACTGTTTGGATTGTCTGCAAGTAAAAGTTGAATGCGAGAATCCAACTAGTTTGTTGTAGCCTATTTGGATTCTGGAATGGTGACGGGGGACAATTTCCATGGACTTCATTATAGGGTTGCCTAGGAAATTAAGGTAGGATGAATCCATCATGGTTGTGGCTGACAGATTAATCAAGGTATCTCACTTCATTGCTGGTAAAGTATACTAATTAATCTAGTGAGGTAGATCAAATCTTCACCAAGGAGATAGTGAGGATGTATAGAGTTCCCAAGAATAGTATATTAGAGAGAGATGACAAGTTCACTTAGAGTTTTTGGAAGGATTTGGGATAGAGTTAGCCTTCATTAAAGCTTATCATCCACATACAGATGGAGACACCAAGAGGGTTAACATGATTCTTGAGGATATGTTGAGGATGTATGTCATGCATCATCAAAGGAAGCAGTAGGAATATCTTTCACTGGTGGAGTTTTCTTATAAAAATGTGTATTAGGAATCCTTGAAGATGAGTCCCATTGAGGCTCTCTATGGGAAAATTTGTAACACTCCTATCAGCTGGAGTGGTCCAGTGAATAGGTTGTTTATTGAGCTAGATACATCGATAGAGATGGAGCAAGAGATGTAGGTTATTAAAAGGAATTTAAAGTTAGCATAGGATATGAAGAACAATTATGCACATCATCATAGAAAATTCAAGGTGTTTCAGTTTCAGGAGCATGTGTACTTGCGAGTCAAGCCCAAGAGGAGATCCTTGAGGATTGGGTCATGGGCCAAGTTGGCATCTCGGCATTTTTAGCCTTTAGAGATCATTGAGAGGACTAGAATAGTGGCATACATACTTACACTGCCTTCATAAGTGAAATTACATGATTTTTTACATGTTTCATTGCTTCAGATATATGTGTAGGATGTTGATCATGTGAATGATTGGTATGTATTATTGATTGAACCAGATGGAGAGTTCCAACTAGAGCCATAATCGATATTGTAGTGGAAACAACTCATGCTCTGGAACTGAGCAATGGAGCAAGTTAAAGTGTAGTTGAAGCAATTTGGGCCCAATGAAGCTACATGGATGATGGTTGATTAGATGCAACAATTATATCCTTCTTTATTTGTTGGTTAAAGCAAAGGAATTATTATATATATATATATATATATAATATATATATATATATATATATGTATGTATGTATGTATGTATGTATGTATGTATGTATGTATGTATGTATGTATGTATGTATGTATGTATGTATCATTGTAAATAGTACATCGAGTTGTGTTAGAAAGCTTCAATAAGAAGCATGTTTTGTTTCAACAGTTTGTTGGTCATAAGTGTCGTAGAACACCAAGGATAATGTTCCTCGGGGGGCGGGGTGTAATAGCCCTAGATTGATTTTCCATGTAATTGGAAGGACATTGTAAAGGAAAAGAATAAGACGAAGGTCATTACATCGATATTCCAAGTTGAATGGAGGGGAAAACATTAAATTGAACATCGGTTGTTGTTAATTAATGACTATGGGAATTGGCAGTGTAATTGATAAAGGAATAAATGAATAGTATTTCAAAGAATAAAGGAAAATTGGAGAAAATGAAGATGAAGGGACAAGAATATGCACACAAGGGAAATTATAGAGAAAATAAAGGAAAAAGGAAAAGGAAAGGAAGAGACACTAGACATCAATGATAAAAAGGTATGTAAGAAACATTTAAAAAAAAATCTCAGCGTTTGATCAGATTCAAAAATTGAACTCCAAGAGGAGAGGGAGAGATAGAGAGAGAGAGAGACAGAGAGAGAGAGAGAGAGAGAGAGAGAGAGAGAGAGAGAGAGAGAATTTGGACACAAGCAAGCAAGCAAAGGACAAGCAAATTAGTAAAGAAAGGGAACACAAGGAGAATATTGAAGAAGTAGCTATAATAGGAACATTTTGCATGTAGTAGGTTGCTGGTGTAATTTCATTGTTGGGGTTCAAATGCATGGTGCATACATTTGGTTTACATGACTATTTTGTTGTCACTAGCATGGGATTTTCCTCGATTCATAATGGTTTCAGTGTTGCCTTTCCATTTCCTGGATAACCATGATGTGATGGGATTCATTGTTAGTTGAGCTTTGGATTGCCAAAATATTTTGTATCTGGGTGAGTTGATGTAAGGAAAATCCCAAGGGTTGGGGTTGGAGATGGTTTTCTATGTGAAACCCTTGATAGGTGGGTGGAGACTGGAAAATTCCTCTAGTTATGGTGAATAAATTATGAGGTATCCAAGCTTCTGTTGGTTTCATGATTTCTAGACCAGTTTAGGTGAAATCACTATGATTGAGGGTTGAAGTGGATTAGCCTCTAGATGCCCTAATCAATTTTGTTTTGGTTTATCCCATGAGATCCCACATTCATGCTTGGAATATGACATGGGGGTGATTGGCTAAAAGAGAGAATTGGTTTAGCTCAATCTATGATCAAGTGGTATATGGAAGTCTTTCACTTGGATGGAATTTTTATATGTTATTATACGTTATTAGTTATTGAGATCAATGAGTACATGTATTGGTTATTATGTTGATTTTATGACTATTGTTTGATGGCTTCATTCTAGTTAAATGTTGGTTATAGGCATGGTTAAATGATGTACTATTATTATGGATCCCTTTCATGATTCGATAAGTCATTGAATGGTTATATAAATGTTTGAGCTAAAAAGTGATTGATCTAGGTATCTTGAGAGGGAAGTGAGCCTTCTTGATGACTCTCCAGTGAAACTATGAGACATTGACCATATATGCATTCATCACCTATAGGTACTATCTTTACCATATGTTTGTCTAAATGTTTATCATGTAACTAGTATGTTTGAGCAATATTTGAGCCTAGTATAGTTTGTATGGGCTCCTGAAAACCTTATACTTCATTTTGGAAAGTTTTGGGATGTTTTCGGTAGTGGCCTGTAAGCTAGACCTGAAAATGTGGCAGCGATTTCATGGCCGCGGGCATAGAACTAGGAAATTTCGGTTGCAACCGCATAGAAGAACGTGGTTAAGTATGCGAATTGCATAATTTTGAATGTTTTCTTGAATCAACATGTGTTTCATTATAGTGACTCATATTTTAGTATCATGCTTAACACAAACCAACATAGATCCATCTTATTTGTGGATCCATCATGTGCCATGAGGGATCAAATCCCTATAGGTGTAAACTTTTCTTCAAATTTTGATCCCTCTAATGTATCAATTCCATGTTCAGAAGAGGAGTTACTCATCTCCCTCACACTAGAAACACAATATTGAAATGTTTATCCTACCATGAGTTAAAAGAGATAAAATTCCTAGAGGTGCAAACCTTTCGTCCAATGTTTATCCATCTCAACAAGATTTTAAGAAGGATGTTGGCACTTAATATACCATAGTTAACTCCATATTAAGCATGGAAGTAACTAAATATTTCACTCACAATGAGCAACACAATCTTAAGATATAACCATAAAGCAACTTCTACCGTTTATTTGTAATTGTTTGTGTGTGTGAAATGTTTTACATAATATCACATTGGAATATTTTATTTATAAATCACATTATTTTTTTTATTGTTAGTATTTTTTGTTATTAACTATTCCATATCAACTCTATATTATAAATTAAATGAAATACACATCTCCCTCATCATATAAAACAAAAAATATCTATTAAAAATTAAAAAATATTTTCTCTCTTTTAAAACTTTATGTAATCTGATAAACCTTATATTAATAATTCTTTTTATTTTATTCTTTCTTATTTTAATATAGTTTCTCATATTTATTAAGCCATTTCAACCTATATATTTATTTAATTATTTCTTTTGTAATTTTTCAGCTTAATCTATCCCATTGAAATTTAAATATATTTTAACACATCCTTATATTAAATAGAGTTAATCTCATTGAAATTTAAACATATTTTAACTCGTATCCTTATATTAAATATTTGTATTAATTGATTTATTTTAAGATCGTTATCTCCACCTTGATTGCTATATCCATTGAACTTATCTCTATACCCATTGAACTTCGGACTTTTTAAGCATATATCTTAATATTTTAAATACTTCTTACTGATTGGATCTTTTAAGATAGTTATTGATTTGGCAATAAGTTGTAGCCTAATATATAGCTTGTTTCATGGGTATATAATTGTGTTTGTGTACATAAATCATAGGTTTATATTTTGCATGTAATGAGAAAATATATACTCTCTATGCGTATGGTGACCTTGAAGATTCATCAAAATCACACTTTTCTTATTTGTTAATCTAGGAATATAAATTGGCTTTCTTTGGAATTAATCATTTATAACGTGGTCAACATCGAAGAAGAAAAGCAATCGACGGAAGGCAGATACTGATGTAATAACCCAAAAAGACGAGTTGCTTCATTAATCATTCCAAAAAAAAATTGATTAATACATCTATGATAATCCACGGAAGGCAGGAACTGATGTAGTGATTGAAGTCAGTCGTTAATAACCCAACAAAACATGTGTTGCTTCATTTCATGTACACGCGCGTTTTAGAAGAAAAACACAAAATTTTCATTAATACATCTATGATACGCTAATTTTCAAAGTGATGATATCATAAAATTTGAAATAATATAAAGCACGGAAGAAATGTCTATAGTCCATGCATAAATCCCATAGGTTTGGGGACTAAGTTGATGGAATCTTGCATGAGTGGGTTCCTTAAATTAGCAGGTGAGGAAATAATTTCTAAATTTTCAAATATAATTAGTGTATATTTATTTACTTAATGTTTAGAAAAACTTTTTTTGGATTCTAAAATTTGAAAAGTAATTTATATTTAAAAAATCTTTTTTAAATAAATTTCGGATGAATATATATATTCATTATAAAACAGTAATATATTTAAATAATAAAAACAGTATAAAATTAGGAGGACTATATGCAATGACATATCTCATTCATCATAAAACACAACAATGTTTTATGTAAGAGATGTCTCGAAGTAGATGAGACGATTGATTCTTCATTTCATTTACAAAATGTGATTCTTCATTTCATTTACACTTGCAAGTCTCGAAAAGACGGCTTTACAATAATACAAACAAAATTTTCTTCAATACATCTATCATACATTAATTTTCATTAATACATCTATGGTACATTAATTTTCAAAGTAATGTTATCGTAAAATTTTGAATAATATATAGCATACAAGAAATGTGTATGGTCCAAGCATAAATCCAAAGGTTGGGCAACTAAGTTGATTGCATCACAAAGAATATTGTGTAGGAGTGGATTACGTAACTTGGATAGTGAGGAAATGATTCTCAATTTACAAATTACATGTAAATTTTTAAATTAAATTTTGAATATAATATAAATTTTTGAAATGTAAATTTTTTAAAAGCTATAAAAAAAATTTGTATTTGAAAAAATTTGATCTGAGTTCAAATAAATTTACAGTATAGGTGTGTCAGCTCTGCAGTAAATCAGAAAATTATACATTCATTCAATTTTAATAATACAATAAAAATATTTTAATTATACAACAATTAGAGCTGTTATTGAAATTAATTATATATATAATATAATATATATTTATTTATAATAATTTTAAGTATATGTGGTCATTAATATTATAATTAAAAAATTTAAAAATAAAATGAAATAAAAAAATATTTTGCTATTTTATTTTTTAAATGTTATATATCAAATTTCATATTAAGAATTTAATAGATTAAATATTAATTAAAATGAAACTAGAAAATAATTAATTTTCTATTTTAATTTTATTTCTATTTTATTTTGTATTTATATTAAGTAAAGTTTTATGTTTAAAAATTTCCCTCTAATTAATTATATATTAATATATATATATATTAGATGATAGTGGTTGAAAACTATAAATGCACAAGCCAGAAGTTTTCGAGTCCTTCGAGAATAAAAGGGAAATTTCACCTACAAAATAATAGTATTATCAAAAAATACTACCATATCTAAATTTTTGCCTTAAAAAATAAATACTATAAAAGATTTTAAAACACCATAATTTTTTTTATAGTAGTTCAAAATATTTATTATAATATCAACTTTCTTAATGTTTATTAATTCATCAAAACTATGGACATTTAGAAAAGCTAAAAAAAGCTTTCGCCAGATATGTTTTTTTCCATCACATCGATGGGGTCCATAATGAATGGGTGATTGGTTCCAAAAGCAATACCGCATCTAAATTTATGGAAAAAATATGGTCTTTTAAAAAATTAAAAGAGAAAAGATATTGTAGAATTGAGACTTCTGTGATTTGTCATAGTTATAAGGAGAGCTTCAGCGTAAATCACATAAGAAAGATTTTTGCCAACGCTTTTCGAACCAACCAATGTGGTTCATCGTCAGGACAAGTTGAAAATACAGATCCAGTTCAGCGTGTTAAATAGTCTAAGCCGAGACTCCAACGGCTAAAACAATCTAACGGCTACTTTATCACTCAAGAACCCCAGTCAAACTTCCTCTAATTAATTTAATATTAAAAT
>APFE031556886.1:149261-173091 GCA_000404065.3 Pinus taeda
GTTTTGGCTGGAATTTAAAGCTAGCTTAGGAAGTCTATGATCGTCTATGCTATTGAGTTTGTGCTTGTACAACAGAAAACCTAATCATAGCTAGGCTCTCAATAGGGGAAATACCTTCTTCTATAAGGAGAATAGGATAGGGTGCACTACTTTTAATTTTTAGGTTATACGTTATAAAATTCTTATGGATTTGGTCAATCTTTCTCCATGATTCTCTGCAGATGCTGCAACCCCAAATCTCACAGCCATATAAGATAACAGCAGTGACTAAAGTTTCAAAGAGGAACTTCTTTTTATCCCACATTACAAGGTTTGATGTTTTACAATTATTTTCAAGACCAAAATAAGCTTTCCACCCCCCATTAATCCTTTTCTCAATGTTATGGTTCCAGTTGAGGTTGTGATGAATATCAATTCATAGGTACTTGTAAGAATACACTTCCTCCAAGTTATTATTGTCATACATAAAATTAGCGTAGGTGTCCTTCTCAGATTTGATAATCATAACTTTTGTTTTGTCAGTGTTAACAGTCATACCCATGGTAGAGCAGAAATCCTTAAGAAGCAAGAGTTTTTTTATCAAGATCATATGGGCACCTTGCCAAAAGAACAATATCGTCAGCATAGAGAAGAAGGATGATGACTATCTGAGCTAAGATCGTCCATCACATCCTGATTCCTCTAAATTGCCTTCGAGCTTATCGATGTAAATGCCAAATAGGGTAGGGGAGAGGGGGCAACCTTGTTTACCTCTGATGTTACACTTAATATCTTTTGACCACCCCTCATTGCTCTTTAGCGTGGCAATTACATTCTCGTATAACCGTATAGTGGCAGTTCTCAACTCAAGAGGAACTTTTAGCTCTTCTAATCTATTCCAAAGGTTGTATCTAGGAACTGTATCGAAAGCTTTGCTAAAGTGCACAAAGCAACAAAATAAATTGGATTTATCATTATGACATTCCTCCGCAATGATCCTAAGTGTAACGAGGTGTTTTGTTGTTGAGTGATGCCTTTTGAAACCTGCTTGGCCTTTAGCCCCCTTACCTTCACTTTCAAGCCATATGCTTAACTTCTCTTCCAAAATTCTACCATATAACTTGGCCAAGAGAGGGCTGATCATAATTTTCTGATAATTAGAGGGGTTATTTGTATCCCCACTTTTAAAAATAGGGATAATGAGGCTCTCAGTCCAAGTTTTAGGGAACCCTTGCTTGAATACTTGATTGGAAAGCTTGTGGATGTGGGGGATGAGGACAGGACCTCCAATTTTTAAGATTTCCACCTGGTAACCTTCAATGTCCTTATCTTTCCCATTAGCGAGGCGATTAACCCCAAAATTAATGCCTTCTAAAGAGAAACTTCTTTCGTTGTGAGCAGGGTTTCCAAATTATCCATGACATTTGGAGATTCATAAAGAATTTTAAGATATGAATTCCAATCGTGAAGAGCAATTTTATTATTATCTTTAGTCTTCCTAGTCAGAATCTGCCTCCAAAATTTCTTAGGAGATACCTTAGAGAGGTGTAAGAGATTCTCCTATCTTTAACGAATGTATTGCCTCTTTTTTCCTTTTAGTTAGGGCTTTATATATTTTTATCTTGTCCATTTTAAGAGATTCATCAAAAGCATCCTTAATTAGCATCCTTAATTGCTCTCCTCGTACTTTTACAATCTTTGTGATACCATGGATTGATTTTGCTACTCTTTTATTATTTGAAACTTCAATTGAGAACTTGTTATTAGAATATGATAGGGTTGTAGTAAAATTATGATAGAGGTATTCTATGTTGTCTATACTAGATAAAGGAAGCAAATTAGTTTTTAATTCATTTAGAAAGAGATCATTTTTATTTCTATCAAATATTAAGTTCTTTTGACTATAAGTATTATTTTATGTGGGAACTCTATGCATGACAAAATTGAGAGTTATAAGTAAAGGCCTATGATCAGAGTCAGGTTCGTGGTCGTTTTAGATGTCAAAATTTATTATTTCATTGTATAATGGGAGATTGGAAATAACGTAGTCTACCACGCTGCTACTAAGTCCATGGATGTAGGTCATCTTGCTAGAATTGGGCCACTTCTTTAAACCATTGCAAATTATGAGATCCTAAGCACTACAGAGCTTGACTAGTTCTGACCCAAACAAATTTTCCCTGAGGTCTTCAAAGCTCATTTTGTACCTACTAGCGAGAGTAGGGTCTTCGTCTAACAAAAGAGGATTAGGGTTGGAATGATTGCTTAGAATAATAGCTTGGTTGTTTGAAGTTCGAGCAGTAAAGTCACCTAGTAAAAGGATATTACTATCACTCCTTAGGCTAGAAATATCATTCTCTAAACCATTGTAATGGTTAGCTTTATCTAGATTCTTCTTCTTATAGAAGTTACAATTGATGGGGGAAAATAACATATTGCTATGTAGGACTTTTTATTATTAATGTCTCTGATCTCTATCCAACTATATTGGTTGTGAGGGTCATTTTTATAAATCCTAGCATGGGGGGGGATGTTCTTCTTAATGTAACAAGCTATTCCCCCAATGCCTCTACGTGAGGATCGCATGTTCCAGGTAGACCATAATGTAAAGCCATCTATGTTAGGTACCTTAGATTCTTCGTGCTCCCAAGTTTCAACAAGCAAAATAATATCAACATCATTTGAAATCCAACTTAGCTTGGGGCCTTTGTTCCATGGTTAGCCTCGACAGTTCCGAGAAAGGATTCAGAGCATGTTTAATTGCTATTGATTACTATCTTTTTGGTTTCTATCTCGAATAAAGGCTTTTCTATGTTTTATTATTGCCCATTTTCCTTCCTTTCTAGCTTCTTTTACCTTTTGAACCTCCTTTCTTAATTCTGCTTGATCTTCTGGAATGAGATCTTCATTTATGAATATTCCCTTTCCTTCTAGACTTGAGGTTTTACTAAGTATATTGTACATATGATCAGTGAAGCTCACCTTTATGCGGATTAGTCTTCCTTTATTCTCAGTTAATTTCCCCAACCCTGTTGCCTCTGTGAGACACATTGTTTCAATTTGTAATCTATTATGTAATTCTGTCTGGGCTAAGGCTAAAGTATCCTCATCTACTTCTTGTGTAAAATATTCTTCAAAATATATATTCAAAAAATGGTTATTGTTCAATTTGCAAACATTTATATGTTAAAAAAGTGGTTATTATCTAATTTGTAAATATGTATATATATGTTCAATTAAAAAGTAATAACAAGCTTAAAATAATATAGAATTAAATATAAATTTAAATATAATAATTAAAAATAATATCAACTCATATGGGAAAGATGTCCAATAAAATTAAACAGTCAACCACTTACTATAATAAATAAAAATAAAATTAATAATTTTTTCCACACTCATCTCCGATAACTACCCATGCAGAACAATAAAATAATAAAATTAATTTGTTATCTTATAAGATTTTTAAAATTAATAAAACTTATGAACATATTTTAGATAAAAGAAAATGAGAATATACATATCACATTAAAATATATAACATATAAATAATAGCTATAAATTATGATACATTTTACCATATAAATTAAAATAATGATTCTATAATCTTGTTTACATTTAATTAATAAGTACATAAAAACTTAAAACTTATAATATAACAAGATTTTTAGGCATGGATGTTCAACCCCATTTTACCATGAATGATAGTAAATAGGCTTTATTACAGTACCATGAGCCAATACCACATGCCCAAAAATCATAACTCATTTGAAATATTAGATTTTTAATTTAATTTTATAACAATTTTTTTAATTAAATCCATATGCGAAAAGGTTATAATTTCCTTTGAGATATATCTAAACCACTATCCTCGCTACTACTCAAAATATTTCATATAGATTAATAATGATTTTATTAAAATTAAAATGAGAATGGTTTTATATATAGAGATGTAAAATTTATATAATATAAAAATGTCAAAATTAAATAAGTGAGCTTGGGAGGCTTCTCTCCAAGCTTTTTGAGCATAAGAATAAAATCTTAAATCAAAATAAATAATTTGTTTCTTTAGGTCCGATAGACCAATGTTTAGTCTCAGCAACCATCATCGTCATCATTAATATTATTAAAAACAAACATATATCCATCTTAACTAAGGATCTACCAAGTGATGAGAGGAATCAAATCCGTTGAGGGGCAAAAGAAGTTTGCATCTTGAGAGATTTGATCCATCTATACACTTGGTAGATCTGGAATTAAGTTGGATCTTATAGAGAGTAATTTGAGGGAGAGTTATTTTAACACCGCCAAGTCACATAAAATGACTGAAGTTACTAAGTTAATTTTGTTAAATGTTAAATTAGATTTTATTACATGTTAATGATTTAATATTAACTGATCGAGGCTAGAATGCCATTTATGTTGTGTTTACGAAAATTTTTGGTAATGATTTTTTAATAAAATAGCAACTATTTAATGTAGTTAAAAGAAACAGTTGCCAAGGAAAAGACAATTACCCTCTACCGGAAAAAGGGAAGAGAGGGGGAAAATACTAGAGCTGGGAGGGAGAAGGAAAAGCCACTAGGATTTTTCAGAAAAAGAATAGTTAATAGAAAAGTACAGGACTTGAGGTTGGGCGGAAACCCTGATGTCCAAGCTACTGACTATAGCTAGATAATCCAGTGCAGAACATAGAAAGTGCTCATGGGAGATTCTGGACGTAATTTCCAAACTCGTGGTTGGGAGGGAAGATACTTTCATACAGATAGGTCAAATAATGATCTTCTGAAGAATAATTGTCTGCCAAAACAAATAAGTAAATATTAAACTCTCATAAGTAAATGTTAAGCTCTCTGATAAGTTTAGTTATTCTAGACAGAAAGTATAGTAGTGAGCTAGTTAACCATTAACCAACACAGGTCTTAGTTTATTGTTGATATATTTAAGACTGTAAAAATAAGATAAATAACTGCATATACACATATATACTCTTATAAACAAATTAGTAGAGGAATCTATAGGTCCATGTATAGTAAAAACCAATCAAATAAATAAATCAGATATAACAGATTTCTATGCAGATTCAGAAATTAGTACTATAGTAGTATTCATTGACTAACAAAGGTGAAGAATCAATTAAAATATTAAAATAAGTTTGATCCAAGAACGAGAATGGATAAGCCATAGATATGATTTATAACTAGCATCCCATGCATAGGAACCCTAACCAGGTATCTTTTATATTCATACGTATAACAGAAAACTACATGATCTGGAAAAAATTTTAGCCTTTGCAACCCATGTTATTTCTATCGCATTCCTACAACATGCTAGAAATAGAAAGCATTTCCTATCAAGGAGAAAATTCCGAGCATATCCCTCTTAATCGATAAACACTACGACTACCAAACTATAGATGTTTTCTTCTTCATAATATGCATATCATAAATTTGAAACAGAGGAGCATTACGAAAGAAACCTCATCAACAGTAATAGAAATTTTATATAGCATTTGTTTTCAATGAAGTAGTTCAAGATTAATTCAATATTCGACCACGTAAGGAAATTAAAAGACAACCATAATAAATAGTACATCAGTCCTAAGATATTCGAGCTAACAGCTCTAATCCAAAACAGAGTATCAAAGAGTTGGAATGTTAATATATGCAAAACCCTAGAAAACCCTTAATCCTAATTTAAAACTAGACCCATGAGCCATAAACCAAGGAATGATGATCGAATCCATTCCCAACCCCAGAGCAAGTTAGAACTATTATCATAGCTAAAGGAGACCCAACCTGTGCATATGACGAAGAACCTGGTGAGGATAGGCCTTCGGTTTTTATTTCCAAAGAAACCAAGGGCAATAGCATACCTGTGACAAGAAAACATGTTCTGAGTTGAGGGCTTAAAATCCTAAAATCCTAAACTGAAATACAAGTGAATTGACTGATAAGTGCGTACCTATGTATGAGATGTAATCTCAAAACCCTCCTTTCCATCTTGTCAGTTCAAGCCATGTTACCCTAGCTTAGACCTTTGAACGAAACCATGAATGCAATCAAAGGAAACAGTCTTTCACAAATCTGAGAATGGTTTACTTGGGCCATTATCGACCTATATCTGTCTAACCACCTGAGAGCCTTGCATTCCAGCCTCTCTGAGCGTGGAAGCCCAAGGTTGTCACTGCAAATCACCGTGCATAGTAAATCATCATATCTTAGCTTATTCAAAAGAAATCTAAGGATTATGAATGGAGTGGTTAGAAAAAACTTTAAGAGAGATCTCTTACATGTTTCGGTTATGAGGAGAAGCCAAAGACCATGAGGCGATAGTTCAAACCTCCTTGGCCATCGCAGAGGCTAACCGCTGCAAGGAACAACGATCAAATCCATCCCCAACCTCAGAGCAAGTTAGAAGTATTTTCATAGCTAGAGGAGACCAAACTTTACATATGACAAAGAACTTGGTGAGCATATGGCCTTTGGGTTTTGTTTCCAAATAAACCAAGGGCAGTAGCATACCTGTGACAAGAAAATATGTTATGAGTTGAGGGCTTAAAATACAAAAATCATAAACTGAAAAACAAGTGAATTGGCCGATAAGTGTGTACCTATGGATGAGATGTAATATCAAAACACTCCTTTCCATCATGTTAGTTCAATCCATGTTACCCTGGCTAAGACCTTTGAACGACACCATGAATGCAATCAAAGGAAAAAGTCTTTCACAAATCTAAGAATGGTTTACCTGGGCCATTATTGACCTATATCTATCCAACCTCCTAAGAGCCTTGCATTCTAACCTCTCTGAGCACGAAAGCCCAAGGGTGTAACGACAAATCACCGTGCATAATAAATCATCATACCTGTACTTATTCAAAACAAATATAAGGATTATGAATGGAGTGCTTAGAAAAACTTTAAGGAAGATCTCTTACCTGTTTTGGTCATGAGGAGAAGCCAGAGACCATGAGGCAAGAGTTCAAACCTCCTCGGCTGACGCAGAGGCTAACTCTTGCAGAGTAGCAACAACCAAACTTAGTCAGCAAAAATGACAGAGCATCGACCAAAGGGTGTGTAAGTTTGTTAGGTGTAACCCTAATGATCTGGCACTGTCAAATCCATTCAGATAGATGGTCAGCAAGGAGCCACCCTTGCAGCCTCTAATCATTAATAACCTTTGTTCCTACGCTTAACACGTGGCCCATCCATGGTACACCTGTGGGCCAACCTAGGTTGTGTAGGGTGCCACACCCTCTCGTTTAATTCAAATACTTTGTTTACATGAGGTTCTGGCATTAATCATAAGTGATAAGTATAATGAGCCATGTGCAATCCATGTCCATGGATTAGCACTTTAATCACTTTTATGGGATTGACCATATAAGAAATCAAAATTATTATGAATATTAAGGTTAATACCTTCGCGATAAAGAGATATTTTTTTATGCATATGTATGTTACAAATGGTATCAAAGCACAGGTTCACACACTAAGACTCTTAGGAATAAAATCAGTACTGAAAATCAATGCGTTTATTATTTCTTTTTTTCTTCTCCACTAATAAAGTTATGTATGAATACAGAGAGAGAAATAAGGAATATAGAAGAGAGCCCAGGACCAACTGACCCACCCTAAACCACTTATATAAATGCCAATCCTAATATTTGGATACAACGAGGTGAAGAGTCATGACAAGCTAATGCAGTGTTACTCGAGAAATTCAACAACTGCGTGCTGAAATGATAAATTTAAGAACAAATAATGAAAGAATATGAGCATAGTAGGAGAAAATTCTCATGAGTCTCTTCAATCGATAGACTCAATGACATCCAAACCTCAGTGTGGAGAATCGGGAGAAAACCTCGATGTCTCATTACGGAGAAGAGAACCTGAGTCAGAAAGTTTGGGGAAGATGAGGAGGGACACTTCGACAATGTTTTCGACTAGCGCAAAATGAAAAGACAGAAAAATGAGTTATAAGGTTACCTTAAAAAGATCAAACCATCACTCTTTGATGGGGAAACAACAGAAGTAGTAGAATAGTAGTTAATTGACATGGGAAAATACTTCCAGATTTATATGTACATAGAAAAACTGAAGGCATGGTTGGCAGTTTATCAACTAAGAGGTAAGGCCACACTATGGTCGGAAAGAATCAAAATAGTAAGGAAAATCAATGAGGAATAGGTCACTGGCAAGAGTTCCAAAATAATTTTAAGGACAAATATCTAACTGAATGGTATTACGATGAAAAGGCAAAGGAATTTCCTAAGTTAAGTTTGGGCACCTTGACCATGGATGAATACGTGACACGATTCACTTCCCTGCTATCTTATGTGCCTTAAATGCAAGAAGAAAAGGCCAAAATTCAGCATTTCATGAGTAGCTGACCCAATTTTATGAAGGAGAAATTAGAATTTGACTACCCTAGGGCCATGGATGAAGTTGTACAGAAAGCTCGCATCTGTTACCAGCCGATGAAACAAAAGAATGAAGGGTCAAAAGGGAGTCTAAATAGAAAATGTAGAAGTTTGAGCCTAAATGAACATTCCAGATTTGCTAATGGCAGAAACATGAAACAAATGTCCCTCAACCAGTTTCCAGTTAGAAATCAATCAAGGGCGGCTTATTTATAGGTAACCTCAACCTCATTTTCACCATAGATACCTTTGACACTTCCAAGAAACTATGTCCATCTGTATGATGAACAATATGTCGAGTTGAGGGATTATAATGACTAGGTAAAAGACCAACTATATCAGGATCAAAATAAAAACCCTACAATGCATCTCTAAGGAAACCCATATTTAACATATAAATGTATAAGCTATATGATTCACCATTAATCTATCACTGAGCTCTAATGACATGCATGTCAATGTTCTATATGTGGGTGTCATAAATTTATGCTAGCCCACTAATAAAGACTCCAATTTTGTGTTTAGTATCCATTCTAAGTCCGTAAACTTTATGGGCTATTATAAACATAATACAGTAAGGCTTTGGAAAGCTTACATATTTCCTAGAGACTAGAATGGCATGCTTCTACATTCATTCTGAGCTCAAACCAGAGATCGAAAGTTAATTCCTTTGATTGTAACAATCCAATAAATACTATAAAATGCAGGAAAAAATGAAATTATAGCCTAATAACATTAGATATGGTGAATACCTGATGTTTAATGATTACATCACATCATATTTACACTATGTTGTATGCTTTCATATTAAATTAATTTCATCATGTTATTGATTATACCACTTTCCATATTTTATTATGCCATCATCCCTTCCAAATCCATTAGCCAAAATTTATTTAATCCAATAGCCCACACCCACATCAAATTCCCACTAACAACTGGTTTTAAAATGGAGTTGTGCTCTAATGACATCCAACAGCCACAATATCTTTGATCCAATAACCCAACAATATATCTCACCCCAACCAATGTGAACGCTAAAATGGATTTGCACTCCCAATAAAATTCACCATCCCTACTTAACTGCAATCAATGAGGATCATTGCCCATCATAATCTAACATACTCTTTAGTTAACATTGGTAACCTCTCACATGTGACTTCAACCTCGTCACTCATGCCGTTGTATATATTATTTTATTTTATCTCGTGACCCATAATATATGAAATATGTATTTATATGTTTCTGGTAAATCCATATGCTTTACCCCACCTCAATGTGGATATCCATTGATTTAACAATTGTGATCGCCCATTTCTCACAATGATTGCAAGGTTCCATCGCTATGACATCAACAAACAGGGGGGGCAGACAACACTCCAAATTCCACAATGGAATTTTTCCACCTCAATATAATGGTGGAATTTTCAGTTGCAAATATCCATGGTTATCGTACGTTACGAGGGGGAGGACACTCATGATGTTACCAGGATGGGGGGAGAAATCTTTGTACTGCTAGCACCCCAAAAGTATACCCTCTAATGCAAATTACATCATGAACTATCAACAATTTTATTTTTTGAACCATGAATTCCAACGTTAAATATCAACAATTTGATTTTCTAAGCCAATGCAGATTAGCCAAATGGATTCTATTAATAAATTATAATACTCATACTTTCAAATTTTAGCAAAATACACCTGTCATTTTGATTATGCAAAGTTGTATTGAGACACTCGTCTTTCCACCCTAGGTTTCAATGACCATACCCAATGAACTGCCTTAATGATGTTGTCTTTTATCTTCTTCGAGCAATTCCTTTGACGCACACTTCTCTGGTCTTTGTTGCGTATAACTTGAATTTGTTTCAAA
The DNA here is from genome assembly GCA_000404065.3 of Pinus taeda. NCBI lineage: Eukaryota > Viridiplantae > Streptophyta > Pinopsida > Pinales > Pinaceae > Pinus > Pinus taeda. The sequence continues at coordinate 159,539 of APFE031556886.1, forward strand.
CTTCAATTTTTGATATTGATATGGACTAGATTAAATATGGGCATAGCCTCAATATTTTATTATTTCAATGTGTGACTTGAATATAGCTACTATCATTGATTATGACTCTAAGCTCTTATTTAGTTTTCATTTTCATTTTCATTTTTATTTTTGACCAAAGAAATTGTTTGTTGATATTTGTATTGAAGCACAATTTTCTTCTAGAAATGTTGATAATTCAATGTTATAGTTACATAGAATAAAAGAATTATAAATTATAAAATTTAACAAAAAAATAATTGATAAACTGGTTTGTGCTTCCAACAATTAAGGTTTTTTTCACAAAGGAAGGCCCAACTTTTATTTGATCAAAATTGAAGTGACAACTTTTTTTTTAAATTAGAGTGAATTAATTGTATCGGACCCTCCTTAATGTGGTTTTGGTGTAACTACTTTGGAACCCAATATTAAATACGGTGATCCCATGTCAACATAGTGGTGACAACAAGCCCACCCAATGAATCACTCTATGTAGTTAATGACCCCACCTTATTTCACAACCAATATATATTGTCCACCATTGATTTAGAAAACTAACCACATGCGAACATTTCATGTTGTGTGTTTTAACCATGATTGCAAATGCCCCCTTGCCCACCGCCTGGGCCCAAACACACACACACACATGAGGGACACATTGTGGCACCGACCATCGATTTTTTTTGTGAAACCTCCTTCATCAATCCTTTTTATATGAGCATTAGCATAGACTATAGTTTCCACTGCAAATCAATCATGACAACCATGATAGAGAGTGTCATAGCCTCTACAACAACCAAACACGTAATTAATTTTCTCTTATTTTAAAATTATTTTCCAATGTTTAACAATTACGGAAATTAAATCATCCTCCACCAAAGGAATTATGTCACATCAATGCTCATTCAACCAATGAAAAATTAGAAATAAAATTTTTACGAATTAGAAAAATAATTCTAATTTACGGCAAAATATAAATAGTTAACATTTTTTTGGAAACTTTGGTTAAAATTACAAAAGCTTCGCAAATTAATATATAGTTAAAAAGCTTTGAGCTGAGATGAAAAACTATACTATTACTAAAAAACAACTAATAAAAAAATTACAAAATAAATTTATACTTCAAATAAAAAACTATAAATATATATAAAATTAAATTATTAATATATAATTCATTTTAATGTTTGAAATTTCACCCCATCAAAAATTATCACAATACATGTGGTTAAACATGATTTTATGTAAAAAAAAAAAAAAAAAAAAAAAAAAAAAAGCATAAATTCAAAAGATTAGGAGTAATTTTCGAAACAACTATCAAATGATGAAGATTGACACTCGACAAGAAAATAACAAATTACAAGTTCAAATAAAGATATCACTCTATACATGGGAGGGCTCTTGGAAATAAATTCCCATTAATGTGAATGAAGAGCTGTTTGTATAGAAACTTTGATTTCATATTTCGGACTTAAAAATTTAGAGGTCTAAAATCAAATTGGTATGGTCCATTACCAAAAAGTAGTTAATAACTATTATTAATTAAAATACATAAATACTAGTAGTGACTCCCAAACAATAGTAGACGATATATTCGTACTATCTCAACTTATTTATTACGTTCAAATCCACATAATATCGATTATGTGGATAAATAAATTTCAGTTTTGTTATTACATATTTTTACACCATCAAGGATGAGGACAGAAGTCTATAGAATTTTGCTGAAGTTTGCTCTCCATTTTTCGCGGAAGGTAGTTGAATATGCTACACTATATAAATTTGGAATGTACTTGAGATTGTAATGAATTATATTATAGGTTAATTAATATATATTTATTTTAATCCTAGAATTATTATGCGTTAATAGAGATCAAATTTTGAGTGTAAATATATTTCAAATTTTAATTTCTTTTATGATAGTTTTATATTTAAGACAGATTTAGGTTAGTTATTAATTGGTAATGTGTCAACTTCATGTTAAGTAAAGAAAGATTGACACATGTTATTGAAATGTTTTAACCATAGTCAACTAGGAAGGATCAAATCTATGAAGTGCAATTTTTTCCTCAATTTTTTATCTATCAAGAAAAGATTTTAAGAAACATAGAAAGATATTCATATTGAATATGTCACATGTCAACTCTATATTAAGCATGGAAAGAATTAAGCATCTCCCTCATACTAAGAAACACACTATTAAAATGTTTTATCCATAAGACAATTTTAATTTTTTACTTTTTATCATATATATGAAATATTTTACTTATGATACACATTGGAATATTTTATTTATAGCTCATATTTTTTTGGTTATTAAATGTTTCTCATCAACTTCATAATATGGATTAAATGAATTACACCTCTACTTCATTTCTAATTTTTCTTTATCTTTGAAAATTTATATAACTAATAAAATTTATATATAACAATTATTCTTATTTAAATTAATTTTAAATTAAAAATTAAACTTAAAACATTTATTATTTAATTATTCTTTTATTATTTTCATCCTGATTACTCATCCTACTAAATTAAAACATATTATCAAAACATATTTTTAGACTATATATTTTTATTAATTGAAATTTATAATCCTTGTTAATTTTTGTATCCTTCAACTTATAGATATTAAAGCTCGTACATATTTTATTACAGATCTTTAAATATTAATGAGTTTTTCTATACCATTGAACTTTCGACCTATTTTATCACATATATTTAAATATTAAATAGTTTTTGATAATTAGATTTTAGTCCAAGTCTTAAGGCAACACAACACAAGCTCGAGTAATTGGTTCAGTGTTCTTTGTTAGTCTATACAGTTGAATTAAAGCACAAACCTAAAAATTTCGTACAAACATTATAATATATTTTTTTTGGTTATCGTATTAAATACTTACAACATGTTAGGCCATGAACAATTTGGCCCATGACAATTTAAACATCTTATTTGGCCTTTTCTGAAAGGGGAAGGGGAGCATGAACAATTTAAATATCTTATTTGGCCTTTTCTGAAAGGGGAAGGGGAGAGGGATGTGATTTGGAAAACACGGGATTAAAATTCATGTTGGTTGGAACTTTTTTCATAGCCATGTAATGTTCACACTACTCTAGCATTAATTAGTTAACAATTATTGTTAACCTCTACTCTGGGATATAGTACTTCATTGAGTGTCACGGTGATCCTTCATCGAGTGTCGATAAGATGATGATCCCTTTGGTACACACGATTGTCGAATTGTCTAGATTGGCCAAATGGCTTATTCATAGATATGTTGGCTCTACATATGTTCTAATTAGCTATGCTAATTACTTTCCTACTCCGTTCAACTATTGTGTTGTTCAGCTGGATGTTCTTGTTGTCGAAGAAATGTGTTGGAGGCCAAGCCCAATCACATCATCAGGTGGAGCTTGTGCCCAGAACCATTGGAGGAAAACACAAAAATGAGATAAAATCCATTTGTTCATGAAATAATCAATTCGAGGAACCTTCCATTAAAGTATAAGAGACATGAAAACTAGTATTATAGCTTCAAAATTTCTCATGAAATCAATTTATTTATGTGTTGATAATTTATGAAATCTAAGTCAATTCCAAGTATGTGTGGTTAAGTTGAAATGAATTCTAGATTTTTAAGGATAATTTAGGACTAATTTATGTGGATAATTTACAACTCTTATGTTATTTCAAGTATGTACTACTATAGTGTTATTGCTATGGTATGGAGTTGAAAAATGAGAAGATAGATCCATGGAAAAAAATTGTCGTATCTAACCCTGTAATGCCACCTCCTACAACCACAATGTCATATCCCTATACTAGAATGCCCAAAATCAAAATGAAATAAACATCATGCATACAACTAAAATGAAAATATACCTTAGCAATAGATTCTTATCCAGTAGGGTATGGATTTGTCATGTAGCTCAACCATTAGACCCAAGGCCCATGGCCAAACGTAAAGATATCTATAGATCCTCCAGGTCGAGCATGTTTTAGATCCAAATATGAACTTGTTTTAGATTGAAATCAATTGGCCTAGGTGTCTCTTCTAATTTGAGGTGCAAAGTCGTGTGCCTCTTCCAAATTGAGCTACATAGTTGTTTGTCCTTGGCCCAACACTTGTTAAATCAAGACCATTCGGTTATTAGGGATTGGTCCTCATTCAAAAACCCCAACTAGCTCTAGAATGGGATGTAACATCTCTTTAGTGCTTGGCTTATTTTTCTATTTTGTGCACCATCTCCTCACCCTTTCTTATTTGTGTAGTTTCTTGATAATTGAGCCTATTTGTTGCTTTTTTTGCTTGTCCATCATTGCACATATGTTGTATATGGCTCTGTTCATCTTGTACATGTATTTTTGATGCATTCTCTCTATTCCTCTTATTTATCTCATCCCTTTTTCCCCCGAGTGGGTTGCGCAACATTTCTTTCCATCTTCATACCAGATTGAACTTCAGTATTTGAGTGTGAGTCCAACATTACATCATGATAGTTTTCAGTTGATGCATTTCCTTCCCTCTCATTTCCCATAAGCAACGCTAAGAGTTGCATGTTCCTAAACATGTGTATAAGATTGTAAAGAAAAGGTTAAAGCATGAACCAATTTTCACAGCTCCAAGTTGTTTAGCTATTTCCATATGAACTTGATAGAGGAGAAAAACGAAGAACAACTATTGAGACTAGAACTAGATAGAAGAGAAAAACCGGGAGGTAAAATGAAACATATTGCACTCTCTAAAGGCCACTTGTAATCCAAACAGGTGTTTTTCAATATTTTCCATTATTTATCACAATCTCAATTACAATTTAAAATTAAATAATCTGAGGAGATTATGAATATTATTTAATTTAAGCAATTATAAAATGCCATTAAAACCTTTAAAGTATTTTCTTGCCATATATGATGTATGGGAATTCAGGTTAGTTTAAAATTAAATAATCTTATAAGATTATGAATGTTGTTTAATTTAAGCCATTATAAAATACCATTAAAAATTTTTAAAGGAATTTTGGCCATGTATAAGATTATGAATGTTGTTTAATTTAAGCCATTATAAAATATCATTAAAATTTTTTAAAAGAATTTTGGCCATGTATAAGAATTCGTGTTTATTTAGGATGAACTTTACATTATATAGGTTGTTTAATTTAATCAAATTTAAAATATTATTATTTTTTTTTAAGATTTTCTCACCATGTGTCATTTATGGGAATTCATATTTGTTTATAATGAATTTTACATTAAATCTGGGAAACAAAAATATGTTATGACAACCAAGACATTTAAATTTTAGAATTAATCCATTAACATCATTGTACTATGGTTACTGGTCTTGATTGGGGTCAGCTCCAATCCATTTTTATTTTATATATATACCTTTCTTGTTATTTTCAATAATTAAGAGCTTTCCTTTTATGTATATATTTTTTCTGTTGTTCTTAAGAATCAAGGAAAAGTTATTTTTAAGAATCAAGGAAAAATTAATACATATCATTATCCAGTACATACCATTATCAAAAGTTATTTTTAAGAATCAAGGAAAAATTAATACATATCATTATCCAGTACATACCATTATCAAAATGAATCTAGAGGCTTATAGAAACCAAACCACTACACGCAACAGTAAAACCACCCCCTTCAAAAACATCCCACTTTTATTCCGATATTCCATTCATTACTCAATTCTTGTCCATGATCTCTACTTACAGAATATTATGCTTCGGTTATTTTCATAATATTGCAATATGTTACTAGATTACGAACTTCTCAAGGCCTGAAACTAATTCTCTCGAAGTCTTCCCTCTAAAACACAATGTTCAAAGTTTATTTTAAAGCGTAGCAGGTGCAGAGCAAAAGCTTACTGGAGTATGAGTTAGGCTTTAGTAGTAGGGTTTCATCTGGTCTGATATGACTGGCTTCTTTTTTCACCTTTCCTTAGGATAGCTTCACTGTTCTTTATTCGTCACAAATAATTCTTGTTCATCTCATTTATGCGGCTCGAATAATTCTTATTCATCTAATTTAATTATAGCTTAATTATGTACGCCATGCCATTGTATCTTACAGGCTTTAAGCTACATAGGATGCTCCTGCAGTGCCTCAACCCGTAAGTTATTTAATATTGCTGTTGATTTGGTAATAGGTTCTATTTCGATATTCAAGCCCTTTCATTACTGTATAATTGTATACGTCTACTTAAAATAAATCATATGTTTATAATTTGAATGTAATGAGAAAAAGTATTAATTGAAATTTCTAAGATTGTTTTTTCTCCTTAATTTATATATCAGTTGAACTTAATTTCTACACTCTTGAACATTGGACATATTTTAGCGCATCTATTTTAATTTTCAATAACTAGATCTTCTCAAATTCTTATTGATTTGGTAATAGGTTGTATTTAAATGTTGCAATATAATTGTATTTGTCTACGTAAATCATATGTTTGTTTAGAAAAATTAGTGATAGATCATATATCTGAAGTTATGTCCACTTGCTCTCTTTTGAATTAGCCATTGCAATGTATCCATGAATTCCTTATATTTGCTCCTACATGTATTTTCTCTATTTTACCTATACTTCCTTTACGGTTACGGAAAGCCATGAAATAAAGGTGTGAAATAAATTTTTTGTTCGGTCTATTCAGGTTACAATTTTGACTGCACAGTAATATTTAGTGGAAATTTGGTGATTTTTTTTAAGAAATTTCAGTAGTGTATTATTTAAATTGATTTTTTTATCTATAAAATAGACCAAATAAATTCAACCCATCAATAACTTCTCTAAACACCCAAAATCTTAACAATTATAACATAAATTTTAAAATAATTTTACTTATTGCTGGAATTTTTAATATTTTTAAAATAAAATTATAATCTATTTAAATAAACCTAAAACTTTTATTATTAATATTCCCTATATGGAAATTCATGCGGAGGGTGGTCAATGGTTGTGGGTCTCATTATAAAAAGATGATAAGCCAATTACTAATTTATTAAATAATAAATAAAATAATACTTAATATTTACAGTATGCCATACGATATGCAGTGGCAAAATGGGTCTCATTACGAAAAAATAATAAGCCAATTATTAATTTATTAAATAATAAATAAAATAATACTCGATAGTTACAGTATGCGCTATGATATCTAGTAGAATTTTGCCATGTGCCCTATGATATCTGGTTGAATTTTGCCATGTGCCATATCTGGTAGAGTTTTTCAAATGCGCATGCGCTTTTTCTCCTCAAATAACGGCTAATTTACAGTCTCAACGACAGTATGCGCCTACGTGTTTGAAATGGACTGTATGCACCTACATGCTCAGGTTTTCAATCGTTTGTTGCATGACACTCTCTGCTAAATAGCTCCGCCACGGCTCTCTTTTTTTACTCGCACGTGAAAATCGAGATGATAGTTTGATTCTTTTATAATGTAATCTCTTGAGTCAAAAGTCAATAAGAAAAAAAATCCATGGAAGGCACATACTGAGGTACTAACTATTGAAGTCCGCCGTCAATAACACAAAAGAAACACGTAATTAACACCTCTTTGCGACAAGACAAAAAAAATACATCCATGGTACATTAATTTTGAAAGTAATTTTTAAAAATATCGGTATTAAGTTGATTGCATCATAAAGAAGCACTATGTATGAATGGATTTAGTTATTTAGAAAGTCATTAAATGTTATTTAAATTTTTAAATATTATTATAGATTTAATCTGAATTAAATTTTTTGCGTAAACTGTTTTTAAAATACAAAATTTTAAAAAAATAACGTGTATTTTTTCATTGTTTTAATTGTATTTTAAATACAATTATAGAATAGAGTAAATGGATACATAACTTAAACTGTCCAAAAAAGTAATTTTAACCAAAAAAAAAAAAAAAAAATCTTCAATTGCTTTATATGATATATACATATATTTTTAAAAACAATATATGATATATATTTAATTGACTTTTACAATATTTTACATAACATGTGCATCACAGCGAATGCTAGGATTTATAAAAACAACCCTCACAACCAATATAGTTCGATAGAGATCAGAGACATTAATAATAAAAAGTCCTACATAGCAATATGTTATTTCCCCCATCAATTCTAACTTCTATAAGAAGAAGAATCTAGATAAAACTAATCCTTACAATGGTTTAGAGAATGATATTTCTAGCCTAAGGAATGATGGTAATATCCTTTTAATAGGTGACTTTAATGCTCGAACTTCAAACAACCAAGCGATTATTCTAAGCAATCATTCCAACCCTAATCCTCTTTGGTTACACGAAGACCCTACTCTAGCTAGTAGACTTCGGGGAAAATTTGTTTGGGTCAGAGCTAGTCAAGCTCTGTAGTGCTCAAGATCTCATAATTTGCAACGGTCTAAAGAAGTGGCCCAATTCCAACAAGATGACCTGCATCCATGGACTTGGTAGTAGCGTGATAAACTACGTTATTTCCGATCTCCCATTATACAACGAAATAGTAAATTTTGACATCTTAAATGACCACGAACCTGACTCTGATCATAGGCCTTTACTTATAACTCTCAATTTTGTCATGCATAGAGTTCCCACATAAAATAATACTTACAGCCATAAGAACTTAATTTTTGATAGAAATAAAAATGATCTCTTTCTAAATGAATTAAAAACTAATTTGCTTACTTTATTTAGTATAGACAACATAGAAGACCTCTATCATAATTTGACTACAACCCTTTCATATTCTATTGACAAGTTCTCAATTGAAGTTTCAAATAATAAAAGAAATAGCAAAACAAATCCATGGTATGACAAAGATTGTAAAAGTGCAAGAAAAGCAATTAAGGAAGTTGTTGACGAATCTTTTAAAATGGACAAGATAAAAATATACAAAGCCCTAACTAAAAGGAAAAAGAGGCAGTACATTCATCAAAGACAAGAGAATCTCTTACACCTCTCTAAGGTAGCTCCTAAGAAATTTTGACTAGGAAGACTAAAGATAATAATAAAATTGGTCTTTACGATTGGAATTCCTATCTTAAAAAGCTTTATGAATATCCAAATGTCATGGATAATTTGGAAACCCTGCTCACAACGAAAGAAGTTTTCTCTTTAGAAGACATTAAGTTTGGGGTTAATCGCCTTGCTAATGGGAAAGCTAAGGACATTGAGGGTTACCAGGTGGAAATCTTAAAAATTGGAGGTCCTGTCATCATCCCCCACATCCACAAGCTTTTCAATCAAGCAGTCAAGCAAGGGTTCCCCTTGGACTGAGAGCCTCATTATCCCTATTTTTAAAAGTGGGGATATAAATAACCCCTCTAATTATCGAACAATTATGATCAGCCCTCTCTTAGCCAAGTTATATGGTAGTATTTTGGAAAAGAAGTTAAGCATATGGCTTGAAAGTGAAGGTAAGCGGGCTAAAGGCCAAGTAGGTTTCAGAAGGCAGCACTCAACAACAGACCACCTCATTATGCTTAGGATCATTGCGAAGGAATGTCGTAATGATAAATCAAATTTATTTTGTTGCTTTGTGGACTTTAGAAAGGCTTTCGATACAGTTCCTAGATACAACCTTTGAAAAAGATAAGAAGAGCTAAAAGTTTCTCTCGAGTTGAGAGCTGCCGCTATAAGGTTATATGAGAATGTAATTGCGAAGCTAAATAGTAACGAGGGGTGGTCAAAAGATATTAAGTGTAACATCGGAGTCAAACAAGGTTTCCTCCTCTCCCCTACCCTATTTGGCATTTACATCGATAAGCTCGAAGGCTATTTAGAGGAAGCAGGATGTGATGGCACGATCTTAGTTGGGATAGTCATCATCCTTCTTCTCTATGCTGACGATATTGTTCTTTTCGCAAGGTGCCCATCTTATCTTGATAAGAAACTCAGGCTTCTTAAGGATTTCTGCTCTACCATGGGTGACTGTTAACATTGACAAAATAAAAGTTATGATTATCAAATCCAAGAAGGACACTTACGCTAATTTTATGTATGACAATAATAACTTGGAGGAAGTGTATTCTTACAAGTACCTAGGAATTGATATTCATCACAAGCTCAACTGAAACAATAGCATTGAGAAAAGGATTAATGGGTGGTGCAAAGCTTATTTTGGTCTTGCAAATAATTGTAAAACAACCTAGTAATGTGGGATAAAAAGAAGTTCCTCTTCGAAACTTTAGTCACTCATGTTATCTTATATGGCTATGAGGTTTGGGGTTGCAGCATCTCTAGAGAATCGTGGAGAAAGATTGAGCAAATCCAAAAGCGTTTTATAACGTATAACTTGAAAATTAAAAGTAGTACACCCTATCCTATTCTCCTTATAGAAGCAGGTCTTTCCCCTATTGAGAGCCCAGCTATGAATAGGTTTCTAATGTACAAGCACAAACTCAATAACATAGGCAGTCATAGACTTCCTAAGCTAGCATTAAATTCCAGCCAAAACCACTTAAAGCTCAATCGAGGGTGGCATAAAGACACAAGGGCCTGGTTAAACTATTGGGAGATCAACGAGAATGATGCATTGCAAAACAAAATAACATTAAAGATATTGTTACCTCTAAGTTCAAAGAAAAAATGTGGTGTGAGAAAGATTGAGCGGCTAAAAGAAAATTAAGTTATTATAAGAAGGTCATCAACCCCACCCTAGAAGATCAAAAGTATCTCTCTATTTTAACTAGCTCAAAGAAGAAAATTAATATAGCAAAGATTAGAACAAATACTCATGAGCTCCATAGTGAAACAGGTCTTTGGGCAGTTCCTAAAACACCATGGATGGAAAGGATCTGCCATATATGTGAGAATAGGAACATCGAGGATGAAAACCAGTTCCTCTTAGAGTGCCCCGTGTACAACCAAGTGCCCCGTGTACAACCACACTAGATCTTAGTTTCACAATCTTTGTTACAATACTGACCTTCCTAACTTCTTACAATGTCAAAATTATGGTGAGCTTGGGAGGCTTCTCTCCAAGCTTTTTGAGCATAGGAATAAAATCTGAAATCAAAATAAATAATTTGTTTCTTTAGGTCCAATAGACCAATGTTTGGTCTCGGTGGACGTTAACCATCATCATCATCATCATCATCTATACATTATATGTAGCACATTAAAATTATTTTTTTGTTATTAATATGTTTTTAAGAGTAACTCAATATTAGTTGGTATTAAAATAATTTTATTTTTTATTTTTTGCTATATATAGATGTATATGAAGTTGATATAGACACAATTCAAATAGTTTTAAAAAGTATAAGGTTTAAACATCTTACACATTTTTTTACTTCTAATTATTTTACATGAAATCATATTAAAGTAGTAGGAAAACTAACTAAAATTGCATAGCATAATTCTTGGCTATTTTGTGATAGTTTTTCTATTTAAAGAACATTTATTTTTATTTTAAGAAAGATACATGTCAACACCAAATTGAGTTAGAATAGAATTACACATCGACTTCATATTAAGATATAGAATAAACCTCTCAACTATATAATTAATGTAAATTTATTTATAAAAGACTCTAAAAAATTAAACTTTTATAATTCAAAATTTTTTAAAAGAAATTAAAAATAAAATGGTATTTGGGAAAGGTTAAACTTTAAAAATTTTGATAAATCTAAAAATCTAATTAATTTAAAAACACATGGAATCCTCCAAATATTAGAACATCTTAATTCATCTTAAATACAATAAAATTATTTAATAATAATTTAATTTTAATTCTTTTGTAAATTAATTTTATAAAAGATACATTAAAGTTAATGAGACAATTGAAGTCGGACGTTAATAACAAAAGACGTGATTCTTCATTTCGTTTACACTCGCAAAGCGTTGACTACACGTCGTTACAATCAGACAAACAAAATTCTCTGCGATACATCCACGATACATTAATTTTCAAAGTGATGATGCGATAAAATTTGAAATAATATAAAGTACAAAGGAAATGTCTATGCTCCTCGCATAAATCCGAAAGGTTGGGGTAAGTTAATTGCATCACACAGAATCATTATGCATTGGAGTTGTCTATAATGCGATTTTTTGGAAATTTTGGTGATGGAATCCGGTGGAAGAAATGAGGTTAAGTCTTGGTTTTTAGCAGTTAAAATGGTTTTTTAACTATATATTTGGATTCAGTACCCTGAAAAACCCCTTATTGTGCAGAAACTAGCTATCAAACTTGGGATTCCAATAAATTGCTGCCGGATTTTGACCGGAAAAATCCGCCGGAAAAGCTTTCAAAAAATCTCATTGTAGACAACTACTTATGCATCACGAGATTTTGTAACTTAATCAGCGAAAATATGATTTTTAAAAAAATTTTTAATTAATTCCTAAATAATATCTACCTTAAATTTATTTATAGATGTTTTTAAGAAATTAAAATTTTTTTGAAAAATTATATTTTAAAACGATTTGTGTTGGAGAAATATATATATATCTATTTTTAAGATAAATCCTCAAAGTTAATCATAGATTAAATTAATTTTTACTATAAATAGAATCGGTCAATTTCATATTAGAAGTAACTTATATAATTTTTTATATATTTTTAAAATAAAACAATATTTTTATATAAATAATAAATGTAAAGTTGATATTAAAGTTTTATTTAATATAAACTAAGTAGTTGAGTTTTCATTTTTTTATTTAATTTTTTTTTATATGTAATATTTTAAATATATATCTTTCAAACATAGAATATAAAGACCTTCAAAAAGATAAATATGTAAATAAATTTCTACAGTAATAAAAAATATTTATTTATTTATATTTTCATATTAAGATTTTTAATAAATTACATAAATATTTAATTATATATTTCATATTAATGATTAATAATTAACATAATCTATTTTAGAAATTAAAAGCGGAAATAATTGGAATGTTTTATTTTTAATTAATTTTTCTCTATATTAAATTAAGTTTTTACATTTATAACATTTTGACTTAAAATGAGTTTATGTTTATATGATTAATATATTATTAGGCAACTCACCATTAAATTGTAGATTGAGGAAAAAATAAGTCTATTTTGAATTAAGATGAATTAATTCAAGATGAGTTTATGTTAGTATGATTAATATATTATCAAGTAACACACAATTATATTATAGATCGACAAAAAATTGACAAAAAATTACTAGGATTGATGTTATATAGAATTCATTTAATTCCTCTGGAAAAACTAGTAAGATTGATGTTATATATAATTCTTTTAATTCCTCTGTTGTATGTAATTTCATAAATATAATTAATAATCCAATAGGTTAGTTTTAATAGTGAAGTGCCACGAAACAAGAAAACACCTTGTTTGAGCCTTTGAAGAATAAAAGATGTCACTATACAAAATCAAAATATTGTTACAATTAAAAAACTATCATATCTAAATTTATGGAGAAAATCTGGTGTTTTATAAAATTACAAAAATATTAAAAAATAAGACATTGTAAAGAGTTAATTAACTCTAATTTAAAATATCTATAATAATATTAACTTTCCTAATTCTATTAATTCATTAAA
>APFE031556887.1:0-13347 GCA_000404065.3 Pinus taeda
AAATTGAAAGACACAAGGCAAGGCTAGTTGTCAAGGGATACAAGCAGCAGTATGGGAGAGACTATGAGGAAACTTTCGTACTGGTTGCAAGAATGGAAACCGTGAGAGCAGTGATGTCTATAGCAGCTCAAAACAAGTGGAAAGTTTACCAAATGGACGTGAAGTGAGCATTCCTAAATGGAGTGTTAATGGAAGAGGTTTATATTGAACAACCTCTAGGCTATGAGAAGAAAGGGGAAGAGCACAAAGTGTGCAGATTGAAGAAAGCTCTTTATGGGCTGAAGCAAGCACTAAGAGCATGGTACAGTAGGATAGATTCCTATCTACTGGAGAATGGATTTGACAAATGTGAGGGAGAACCCACAGTCTACATCAAAGAAAAAGATGGTAAATTGTTAATTGTTGTGTTATATGTTGATGATGTTATTTTCACAGGTAATGATGTTTGTCTTATTGAAAATTTCAAATCAGTCATGAAAGAAGAATTTGAGATGACAGACATGGGTTTGCTGAGATACTTCTTAGGAATAGAAGTAGATCAAAATGAAAATGGAATTTTTATCTCTCAAGCAAAATATGTAAATGAAGTGTTGGGCAGATTTAATATGCAAGAGTACAAGGCAGCGATCAATCCCACAGTAATGGGATTAAAACTCAGCAAAGAAGACAGCAACAAGGATTTTGATCCTAGCTTATATAAGAGCATAGTTGGCAGCCTCATGTATTTAACTGCAACTAGACCTGACATAATGTTTGCTGTTAGTTTAATTTCCAGATTCATGGAGAGGCCAAAAGAAGCACATTGGCAAGCAGCAAAAATAATTATGAGGTATGTTAGAGGTACAAAAAATTTTGGCATGTTATATAATGTCTCAGAACATTCAGATTTAGTTGGGTACACTAATAGTGATTGGGCAGGAAGTGTAGATGATCGGAAAAGCACTTCCGATTATGTCTTTCACATGGGTTCAGGAGCCATTTCATGGGCTTCTAAGAAGCAGTCCATTGTAGCATTGTCTACAGCAGAGGCTGAATATGAGGCAGCTACAGCAGCAGCATGCCAAGCAGTGTGGATGAGAAGAATGTTGAGGAGCTTAGGCCAAGAGCGGGCAAAAGCAACAGTGATTTTTTGTGACAATAGATCAGCTATTGCCTTGTCCAAGAATTCTGTGTTTCACAAACGAACGAAACACATTGACACGAGGTTTCATTACATCAGAGAATTGGTAAGCAATGGAGAAATCATTTTACAACATTGCAGGACTCAGGAACAGGTAACATATATTCTGACAAAGCCACTAGACTAGAAAAGCTTTGAATTTTTAAGGAAGTGTTTGGGTATTATTGAATGCCCAGCAGTTGAAATTAAAGGGGAGTGTTGGAATGATAATTCCAACTACCGTGCAGGTACAGCGACGGCAACAGAGTTCAATTCATATCAGCAGATTCCGTCGGCAGATCCTATCGATGCAGGCGGGGAGTGGTAGCGACACAAGACTCCCGCGACGAGCGATCGCCGATATCGCATCGGCGAAGTGGCAATGGAGGACTGAAAAAGAGGCATTTATTTGTTGCGATGAGCGATCGCCGATATCGCTATCGGCGTATCGCTATCGGCATTATCAATATGGCTGAGCCTTTGCATATATAAAGTGGCGATCCGATGAGCCGGACCCAATGGGTGTATAACATTTGTTTCATATTATTTCAGTTCCGCAGCAGCCCTATTTCTTGTGTTTTAATGTTTTTCATCCATACGTTACAATATATTGCATCAGAGGTATCGACAGATATTGTGATCAGCGCATCGCAATCGGGGAAACCATGGGTGCACAACTTTTTCATATATGCGCGCTGTGCAATGAAGCCCGGACCCGATGGATTCCCGAAGCATAATGGTTTAACATTTGAAGTCCGTCAAAAGGAAATTTTATGTGTTTTACAGTGCTTTTGCATATATTTTTAAATATAAGGAGAAACAAAGAATTGGCGCGGAGCTGGTTAGACAAAGGATATGGAGCAGTACAGTAGTAGGTGACTGCATTCAATTCTTAATATAGCCGAAGAACGAAACAGGTTGGAATCCAACTCTTACACATTGAATTTCTCAGCCACCGCAGTAAATATGCAACTCATTCGAGGACAAGAAGGACAGGCTCGAGCAGTTCACAACATGGGTCTACATCTTTGTTCATTAACTCATTCAAATTTTGTATGTAATATGTTTCTGAGTCGTTGTCTGTGGTGTATGTGTGAGAGAGAGATAACGCAGAAGCACAGCAGCGCAAGTGAATGTATGTGAGCAATACGCAGCAGCGTAGTATGTAATGGGAAATGAATGAATAGAGGAGCATTGTATATGTTTTGGGGAATCCCTCTGAGTGAAAGAGGATGAATTTTGTATCAGTTTTTTTTTAATGAATACAAAGCCTTTTATGGGTGTCTAATACTCTGTTCTCGGAAATATTTTAAAGCTTCCATGTGTTAAGATCCTGGAGTGAAAAACAAAGCATTGTCTCTGTGTGCAGTTTTTATTGTGTTTTTGGCATTTTAACAGAAAAATTCTCAAACACACACAATATAGGATAAATTTCTCATTTTTTTTTTATCTTCTATATACTATCAATCGGGTAAGTAATTGGTAACTACATATAATTTCATCTTTAGGTAAAGAATTGGTAGTTACGAAATTTGGTAATTCCGGAAATCTCACCCAACTCAGAGAGACCCCTAAATTCCTAAACGTCGCTAATTCTACCCATCAAAGTTAATACAAATTCTATAATATTTAGAAAAGTTGATTTTGAAGTTTGGTATTATTGTTTGGTATCAATAATATTGTGTCTCATGTTGTTGTGTGCAGCGATCCGCAGCGCAAATAAAAAATATCACATATAGAAACATACAGGGAACGTCATCGACGAATGTGGCTGTGAACATTTCGTGCAGCGAGACAGTTTGGTGCACAGGAATTACTTTGACGAATGTTGAGATAACTTCAACGACTGCAAATAAAGTAAAGTCGGTGTGTGTCGATGCTCTGGGTTTGCCGCCGAGCTGTCTCCTTCAAAAGCATCACAATAAATCATAGCCAAACTTAACAACATTCCGATATACTGGTTTTTTTTTAATGCGAACTTCATAATACTGTGAAATTTGGTTTTTTGTAAACTTACTATGTACCACAACATACTTCAAAAGCATCAAAAAAAAGTTTAGCCAAACTTAACAATATTCAGTTATGCTGGTTTTTGTTTTATGAGAACTTCCTAATACTGTGAAATTTGGTCTTTTGTCAACCTACTTTGTACCCCACAAGATACTCATATTCGATATCATTTAATTTATAATTTTTATAAATTTGTATTTAAATATATTCAAAACATCCACATATAAATTATTATTATTTACTCGAGAAATTTTCTTATTTTAATTATAAACTAAAAATCATATATTTTTAAAAAGTTATCGATATAAATTGATTTTTTTAATTATAAAATGGAAAACCATATATTTTAGAAAAGTTATAAATATAAATTAATTGTGAAATTTTCAGAAAGAAATTATTTTATTATTTTTCAAACTATTTGTTTTTTCGTATTTGAAATTTAGTACTAATACTTATTTCACCAAGTAAATATCTATTAGTGTAGAGTGTTTGTTAGTAGAGTAAGTAATTGTATATGTTACAATTATTTATCTTACTAAGTAAATACTTATTGGTGTAGAGTGTTAGTATTTAAAAATTTGATTGGTACTTATCTCACCAAGGAAACACCTATTAGTGTAGAAAGTGTTGTGTGTGTTATAATTATTTTTATATATCTATTCGTGATACTCCAAATAATTAATTTAATAATTTTTATTTTTCTATCGTGAATTTTCAATGTACTTTCTCTTCAAAATTAACACTCTGAAAAAAATAAAGATTAATTTCACAAATGAATTAATTTAATATTTTTTATTTTTCTTCCCTGAATTTTCAATATGTTTTCTGTTCAAAATTAATACTTTCAAAGACAAAAAGATTAAATTCACACATTTTATATCAATTTTCTGAAATGTGGTTTCTATACTCGTAATTACAACTTATAGATTTAATTGTTAATTCAGAATAATCCAATTAGATGGTCTTAATATTAAGAATATTAGTTATTAGGAATATTAGTTGTTATAATGTTGAGAATATTAATTGGGCTCATCTGTTGTTTGATAAGTTATTATTTAGTAATTTGTATTATTTATTATTTAATAATTTTAACAATTTATGTTATTTAATATTTTATTTTTTGATAATTTCGTATATATATTAATACTTAGTATATATATATTATATTATATATATATATATTATAATATATATATATATACTATTATATACTATATTACTTGATAATTCTGATGGTAAAGGTTTAATAATTGTATAATAAAATATAAAAAACTAAACTATAGAAATTTTAAAAATGTTTGAAATAGTTGGTCTCTAGGTTTCAACTTCCCTTTTCATATAGTTTCTTACTAGTAGGCCGCTTGGTTTCCTCCCTCTCTTGTTACAAAAAAAATGCTTAAAATAATAATATATGAAATTTCAATTTTTTTTTTTTTTTGTAAAGTAGACTAATTCTATTATGGTACAAAATTCAAAATATTACAACGAGGCAAACCTCAGACTGCACCATCCTGCAGAGATGGATTTTACATCAGTGTTTACCATGACTTGCCTGCAGTAACAAAATCTAGCAGAGAGGAGAAAAATTTCTGAAACCCAACTATTTTCCGACATACAGATATTTATCCTTGACCCATAACCCTAGACTGACTCGATAGTATAGACCTGGACCTTAGAAGCTGCCATTGACATTTCAGGTATAAGCATAGTAAAGGACCTGAGGTTGTGCAGCTATAGCTAGCGCATCAACCATACAAAGCAAAAGAGTATTGAAGAAGAAGAAGGGGCATATGATTACCTGACTGAACCACAAAAAACAATGCCAAACTCGAAGCCCGGTAACCCAGTGAAGCTGTTCAGTCGTCCACAGAGGTTGATGGCACTTCTTCCACCACGCGGCAGGCGTATGGATCTCGCTCGCTTGAGTCGGTGTGAGGCTCGTCATCTTCTGCAGGTGCACTTGGGCCAGCAACTGCATCAGCTGAGACTTTTGCTGCATGGTGCTGCTCTTGTTCAGGAGCAGAAGGCTGAAATGCAGGACCAGTGCTCTGTGCAGATGACGTGGGAGGCTGTTCCAGAAGCGGAGCTGGAGGCCTGAGATCTTCTACTGCTGGTCCATGAGCCTCATGCTCACACTTTTCAATCTTAACTGACACATAGTATGTGTCTGAATCCAGAAGACAAAGAAAACTGAAGCGGGAGGAGGGGTGGAAGCTGTGACGGCAAGACGGGGTTTGGGCTGGCCCTGGTCTTCTACCTCTTCTGCGACGAGCACTATTGGCGTCGTCTGACAGCGAATCAGTGGAACGAGGGACAGAGGCCCGGCCTCTCGTCCCTCCCCAAGACCCCCCTCGTCGGTAGCTGGCTCGAAGCCTCTCCTTCAGCATTGCAGACTGGGATGGTCGCAGAGGTGGCGGGAGCAACGCGAAAGGGCGAGGGGATGAGGCAGCAGGGGCTTGGAAGCACTGGAAGACCGGGCAGTTGCCGAGGGCCAAGGGATGCAGGGATTGGCAGCAAGAAGCACCCGAGGAAGCCGGAGGGGACTGAGACAATTGAAGAGAAAAACCCAGCACGCAGACCAGGAAATGCCGGGAAATCCAAGAGATAAAACGAGCTGAAGCTTGAATGCAGGCCACCAGCAATGATAATTGGACACAGTGAGCGGACAGGGAAGAACAGGGGGCAAGAGAATTACATCACCGCGTCTAGCATTCGAAACCTGCCACAGCACAGATACACCAGACCAACAGAAAACGCAAATGAGCCATAAGCAATGAGTTACCTCGCTGCATACGCCTTGATTATAAGGATGAGGCCGGCGGCTAGCCATGTGCGAACCAGAGGCTGTCATGAATTTCCCGGAGGGCTGAAGAGCTGACTTGATGCGAAGAGGAGGTGACATAATGTTTCGAGTGCCTTGGAGGAAGGATCGCGAAGGGTTAATAGCTCGGATGAATAAATGCATGTGATTCGTGGCGAGTCTGGGCTGCCACTTGCCCAGTGGGTAGCCCGCCCCCAAACCATTAAACCCAACTTCCACCCGCATCCGGGGGTTGAAGATCCTGGAGCGCCAATGTATGGCAGTCCTGTTGAAGTTTTTTTTCCTTTGCATCATGGAGAGAACCTGCGAATTGAGGGCCCTGCTGATTCACCCCTTGGTTTGCAAGTCTCTCAGCAACCTTGTTGGTTGTGTGCCTAACATGCTTGAAGATGATGTTGTTAGGGCGCCTTAGCCTGTCTTCAAATGCTTCTAGTCTGCTAAGAAGTCTCCAGCTAGAAGTGATTTTAGCTGCTGAGGGCCCTGCTTGGATTCTGATTGCTGCATTGATTAGGATTTGGGAATCTCCTTCTACTTCCAATGGATAGAAGTTATGGTGATCCGCCATACAGATTCCTTTCCACATTCCTTCCAACTCCGCCAGATTGTTGGTATTTGTACCACTTGAACCATAATAGATGAATGCTATCAATCCCTCTGTATTCCTGATGACACCTCCAAACCCTGATGGGCCTGGATTCCCCTTAGCCGCCCCATCAAAGTTGAGTTTGTAAGAAGCTCTTGCAGGGGGGGACCAGTGGGAGGGGGAGGTACTTTTGGAGGGGTTTTGGTGAGAATCCAATTGAAAATAGGTGATGTTGAGATTCCAGGTCTTCCAGATGTATATCTCCTGAGGTGATGTAGGCCAGTCATTCTCTGACCAGGCTCTAAGTGCTAGCGTTTCTTGGAGGTTGTACTTTAGGAGAAGCCAGAGGATTTCTGCTGATCTGCTCTTGTTGTTGAAGATACGATTGTTTCTTTCCTTCCATAATGCCCAATATAAGAAGCCTGGAATGAGATTCCATAATGAGTTCAGGATGGGGCTTTGATATGGTTTCTTGGGCCAACTTCGCAGAATACTAGCGATGTCCCCTAGCCTTTCTCTTCTTCCATTATTGCATTGAGCTACTCTGTTCCATATCTGAGCTGCGAGAGGGCACGTCTCCACGAGATGAGCAATTGTTTCTTCCTGAGCGTTGCAATTGGGGCAGCGAGAGGGACCTATAAAGCCTCTTCTTTGGAGATTATCCCATGTAAGAATACGTCTTTTGCTTAGTAGCCATAGGAAAGTGGATTTTTTGGGCCATAGTCTTGGCTGCCATACATGCGTCCATAATTGATCTTTGTCATGGGTATTTTGGTCATAGCGCAGGGTATAGGCCTCCTTGGTGGTGAAGATACCTCTCGTGGTATTTCCCCATCTCAATTTGTCTTGTAGGGATGAGGGAATAATTTTTCTTTGAAGAAGCTCCTTATCTATGTCATCATATGTTTCATCTTGCCAGTCTGTCTGCCAGGATCGAGCTGGTTTCCAAGTGCGAAAATCTTGATGATCCTGTTGCTGCCAAAATTGAGAGACCTTGGTAGTGTTTGACTGTTGCATGTATTTCTTCCAATGAGGTTTGTGGAAGAGCATGGCAAGTTTGGGCATTTTCTGCCATGAGTCTTCCCAAAAACGGGCTGCTGTCCCTGAATGAATCTCCCAAAAACTGTAAGCCTGAATGAAGGCGCTGTGAATTTTTGCAGAATTCCATATCATGGAGCCTGTTATGCTCGGACTAATTCTGATGAGCTCGTTCCATTGACTGCTTGGTACGTATTTAGCCTGCCACAACTTAGCCCAGGGAATGTGCGGCTTTACTAGCCAGCTCCACCAAACTTTTGCTCCCATTGTGATATTTCTTTGAAGGGGATCCCTTAATCCTAATCCGCCATTTTTGATTGGCATACATCCGTCCATTTGACAAGGGCCCATTTTCTGTTTAGTCCATTCGATCCCCATAGAAAGCCCCGTTGTAGGTTGCGGATGGCCTTGAGCACCCATTTTGGAGCTGCTAGAATAGAAAAGAGATATAGAGGCATTGCTTGGAGGACAGACTTAATCAAAATAAGTCTACTAGCTATGTTCAGCGATCGGTAAGTCCAGGAAGAGAGTCTCGCTTCCAATTTATCTAACAGCGTACACCAGGAAGCATGCTTGAGAGCCGAAGCCATGAGGGGAGATCCCAAGTACTTGGATGGAAGAACAGCAATAGTGAAGCCTAGAATCCGAGCAATGTTGCGCTGAGTGGAGACAGGGGTATTGAAGAAAAAAAGTTGAGGCTTGGAAGCATTGATGGAGGTGCCAGAGGCTTCGGAGAACAAAGAGAGGAGGGATTTGAAGGCTTTAGCTTCTTGGGAAGAGGAGTGACCAAAAAGCATCGTATCATCCATAAATTGTTGATGCGACAGAGGATTGAGACCATGAAGAGCTAAGCCTTTGATTGCTTTGGAAGAGATGGCGTGGTGGAGGAGGCGGCTGAGCCCTTCTGCCATGAGGATGAATATGAACGGAGAGAGAGGGTCCCCTTGACGGATGCCTCTCGATGAACGGAAGGGGAGGGAAGGGGAGCCATTGAGGAGAATTGAAAAGCATGGAGAGGATATGAGGTTCATAATCCATCGGGTCCAAGTGTTGCTGAATCCGAAGGCCAACAGCATTTGTTGGACGTACTCCCAACTGAGTTTATCAAAGGCCTTAGATAGATCAAGCTTCATAATCATGCCCAGCTTTTTGAGAATTTTTAGCGAATGAATTACTTCATTGGATAAGATTATGCCATCCATGATCTGACGACCCTCGACATACCCTGTTTGTTCTGGTAGAATAAGAAAAGGAAGGAGGGGTTTGAGTCTATTGGCCACAACTTTGGAAATGAGCTTGTAGATGACATTACAAAGGGCAATAGGCCGGAATTTGTCAGGCGTATTGGCTTCTTCGCTTTTTGGAACAAGAGCTATGAATGTGGAGTTCAGGGAAGGAAGGACCCAATGCATGGAGCGGGATTCTTCCACTAAGTCCCAGACTTCCACTTTGATTAGATCCCAAAATTCATGAAAGAAGTTAGCAGTAAACCCATCCGGCCCAGGTGCCTTACCATCTTTGAGTTGCGCCATAGCTTCTTCAACCTCCTGCATAGTAACTTGTTTAAGTAGATTTTGATTCTGGTCGTTAGTTATTAGCTTTGGAATATGCTGAGTGACTGCTCTGATGGCAACTTCACGGCTTCCTGGTTGTTCTTTGAGAGCTTCCTGGAAGTGGTCTCTGAACACCTTTTCCATATCTTCGTTCTTTTCTATTTGATCCCCTTGATTGTTGTTGATGAATGCGATGTTGTTTTGCATGCGGCGTTGAATGGTGGAGAGATGAAAGAATTTGGTGTTCTTTTCGCCTTCTTTTAGCCATCTGATGCGTGACTTTTGCTTCCATAATATTTCCTCCTGTATCCTTCTGGTTTCTAGCTCCACCCATAGGGAGTGCTCTTTGTTAGCTAATTCTTCTGTTCTGCCTTCGGTGATGATGGTTTGCTGTAGCGCACACATGCTCTGCTCCAAATTTTTCTTTTCATCCAGAATGTTGCCGAATATGGATTTGTTCCAAGCTTTGATTGCTTGCTTGAGATGTCTAAGCTTCTGTTGGAATTGATACATTTTTGCTCCTGTTGGAGGAGTGAAGGATTTCCAAACATTTTGCACCATTCCTTTGAAGTTTGGGTTAGTGAACCAGAAGGATTCAAAATGAAAGGGGTGATTGGATTGTTTACCTGGACTTGTCCATTGGAGAAAATGGGCCAATGATCTGAGCCGCCTTGGGGCAGGATAGATGCATGAAGCGCTCCACCCAAATGAATGGCGTTGTCTGAAATGAGGAAGCGATCTAATCTGGATGCAATGTGGTGCGGTCCTCTTCTTTTGTTTGTCCAAGTGAACAAACCATTTGAAGTTTGCATATCTATGAGCTGGTGGTTTTGGATAAATTCTTTGAGGCCTGTGCTATCCTCTTCTAGTTTCATCCGACCTCCTTTTTTTTCCGTTAGACTGGTGATGATATTGAAGTCTCCCCCACTTATCCAGAGAAGATGATGTCTGTTGACATTGAGAGAAGTAAGGGCTTCCAGCACTTCTAATTTGTGGTGCAGATCCTGCGGGAAATACGTGTTGGTGAGTAGACCATGTATCTCTATTCCCAGGATATGAAATGAGGCTTGAATGAAGTTGCGCGAAGCATGAAAGTCCTAAAGAGTGATGGACTGCGGATTCCAGGCTATAGCTAGTCCTCCTGAGGCTCCTAGCCCATCAACCGAGGTAGATCTGCTGCCTGGCCAGGCTTTGCGCATGATTTTTTCAAGAATGACATTGGTACTTTTGGTTTCTTGTAGAAAAACAACAAATGGTTTCTCTAATTGTATCATGATTTTTAACATTCGGTGTTTGGAGGGGCTATTGAGCCCTCTCATATTCCAAGAGATGAGCTTCATGGGGAACTTTGATGTTTGGGTTCGTAGAACTTTGTCAACTTTGGAAATCTTCCCGATTCCATCAAGATCTCACCCAGGATGATGGTTCTCTGTAATTCAGTCTTGCGTCCTCTTTTTTTTGTTTCTTTGAGGATTTTATTTCCATCCCAGAGACTACCTAGTTGTATGCCCAAATATTTGCTTCGTTGTGCTTTGATGAGAACTCCTTCCAATCGATCTATTTCCCGGGGGGGGGATGGCGTTGTATTCTTTCTGTTTGCATGCTGCTTCCAGAGTGAGGATATCTAGCCCATCTAGACTCACCGTCTTTGGATCTTCTTCCATATTGATAGGGGTATCCTGAGGATCATCTGAATGACCTTCTTGCAAACTTAAAGTCAGGGCTGCATCCAAGTCCATATTGGAGGCCTGAGGATCAGCTGCTGCTTCCTTGAGGTTCTCCTCCGCTGAGGGGTGGAGCTTTGAGGATGATGGAGGGGATGGATCCGCCTCTGGAGGGGGTTGAATGGAGGAGGATGGTGGGGCTTGAGAAGATGAAGAGGCTTTTGAGGGCTTTTCTGGGGTATCATGAGGAGTAAGGATCTGGAACTGGTTCAGAGATTCAGGATTTTTAGGACTGGAAGGGGCGGCTGGATTTTTTTTTGCATGCCTTCTGTGGGCAGTGACTTTGGTGAATCCATCTGAATCTTTAGGAGTTTCATTGGCAGCGGCTTGAGCCTGGGCATTCAAGGGGCATTCCCTAAAGAGATGACCGTGCTAATGGCACTTACGACAACGAAAGGGAATGTGTTCATAGTCCAAAGGTTGAAGCCATTCAAAATCATCATGGAAGAGACTTACCGTGTCTGCAAGGGTTTTTTTGAGCTACATCTGGACGCATATCCTGGTATAAGAGGTAAATCTTCGGTACTTTGTGTCCTCAGCTACTTTGATGAAGGTGCCAATGCTATTACCAATATCCGTTAATGTTTCTTCTTTCCAGTATTCTGTGGGCAGGGAATACAAGCGGATCCAGACCGGTGCATGACTGAGGTCCTTTGTATCTGGGTTCAATCGTGGCTTCCAATCACGAAGGAAGAGACCTGAGGAATTAAAGAAATATGGACCACCTTCAAATATTCTAGTTTTGTCTTCCAAGCAGTGAAAGATGACTGTGAAGAAGCCCTTGGGACCTATTAACAGAGAGATTTGTCCTTTGGGCTTCCACTTGGATTCTATCCAGCCATGAAGGGCCTTCTCCGTTGGCCAGAAACCGAGAAACTTTCCTATCAGTGCATGATCTTTCAGATATTGTATTTCGCCATTGATACGATGGCTTGGTAGCTCGACTTTAATACGTTCTTTAGCCTTTGGAATGCATGTGGTTGATGTCACCTTTGGTTGTGATGCGCTCTGATCCGAGTCCTTTTGATCGTCAACGGTCGGAAAGTCCTCGCTATCATGGATTGGTTCCTTGCTTCTGGTGTTTTCAGTGCTTTGAAATCGTGTAGCTATTTTGCCGAATAGCAGGGGGCGGCTGCTGCTTCATTGTCCGTTAGTCTTGACGAGGGAGGCTGGGGAGGAACGGATCCCGTCCCTCCCGCCGGGTATTCCATGGATGATTAACGACCAACCGAGTAATGATTGTCGATCCAGCAGGGCCGTGGAGGGATGCGAATGCCATGGTGCAGAGAAGCAGGTCTGTACATCTGCAGTGGAGGCAGAGCAGCGGCAGCTAGGGTTCCCGAAATTTCAGTTATTAATATATAAAGGATGACAAAAATATATCAACACATTTCATTCATAACTATAAAATAAAAACTAATTTATCACAGGCATGCTACTGGATTCTTCTAGGTTACAAAAGAAAATGTTGGAATAGTTAATATATGAAACTTCATTTATTAATATAAAAGAGATAGACAAGAAATATATCAACATAATCCAAATAATGTGAAATCTTAATTTCAAAATTTTAGAAATTTAGAGTATGTAAATTATAATAAATATAAAATTTTAATGTTAAATTTATTTAAAGTAAGAAATACATAACCCATTTATAAAATAGAACAAAAATTATAATAAATTCATATTATTTATAGAAAATATATTATTTTGGATATATAAATATTAAGAAAAATTTAATATTATGGTTAAATTTTAATATTAAAAACAATTAAACGTGTAATGAATACAAGTCAAAGAATTTTAATTTGAATAGTTTGGTAAATAAATTATTTTTTAAACTGTGTGGGTTTATGTTTATTGAAATTTGTCATACCTTCTTTGCTAGTGGCATTTATAAGAAGTTGTTTCAAGAGTAATATAAATCATATAATAAATGGTTAATAAAAAATATATATTTTTTAGTAAATAAAAATGATGTTAGATAGTGAAAAAATGTGTAATAAAAACAAATAAGTTTTAAATTTTATGTGTCTTGTAAGTGACATGACATATGTTGATGGTATTGACAATAAAGGTATATTCCTCATATAGAATATGCTATGTTGTACTTGTAAAAAATAAATAAATAGATAACTAATAAAAAGTTTTCAAATTAAAAATTGTAAGTGTTCTATTGGTTATGATAAATAATTAAAATTCTAAAAATATAGAGTACAATATTTAATAAAAAATTAATATCATTGTAAAAATAAATGAATATTTAAATTTAATTTAAAAATAAATATATTTAAAAGAAACAAAAATTAATGTCGATCAAAAAGTTTAATTAGCCATATTTGTATCATGAAATGTTTGTAAACCACGAGATTCAAAGTTCATATTTTCATGTGGATTAGACAAAAAAATAACAACTAACTAAAAATAACTAAACAAAATATTGATAAAAAAAATAAAAA